>CM020064.1:11163958-11425064 GCA_009769605.1 Bucorvus abyssinicus | reverse complement strand
TGCTATGGGAATGGAAAAGAAAGCGTTAGCAACGTCTATCGTGGCATACCACTTGGTTGCCTTGGACTCCAGTTCGTACTGAAGCTCCAGCATATCGGGAAAAGCAGTGCTTATTGTGGCGTCACTTTCGTTCAGGCCACGGTAGTCTACTGTCAGTCTCCATTCCCCGTTACTTTTCCGCACCGGCCAGATAGGACTGTTAAAAGGTGAACGGGTCCGATCAACGACCTTCCCATTCTCGCAGTTTCCGAATCATCTCCTCTATGGGGCACAGAGAGTCTCGGTTAACCCGGTATTGACGACGGTGAACTATGGATGTTGCAATGGGCACTTTCTGGTCTTCCACCTTCATCCGGCCCACAGCCAAAGGGTCATCTGAAAGTTTGACCGAGGTAGACAACCGGATAATGCCATCTGCCTCCACGGTTGCTATACCAAGGCCCATTTGTAACCTTTTGGGTCCTTGAAATACCCTCTACGAAGAAAGTCAATGCCTAACATGCATGGGGCATCTGGGCCAGTCACAATTTCGTGAGTCTCCCAATTATTCCCAGTGAGGCTGATCTCAGCTTTTATAGCGTAAGATTCTGTGAGCCTCCTGTCACACCAAAAATAGTAATAGTTTCATCACCTTTATGATGCGATGGAATCAGGTACACTGGGCACCTGTATCTACCAGGGCCTTGTACCTCAGTGGCTCTGATGTGCCAAGCCATCGAATCCACACAGTCCAATACACACGGTTATCCCTTTCCTCCACCTGGCTAGAGGCAGGGCTCCCTAACGCCTCAGGCAGAGTTCGGGACCAGGAGAAGGATTTGCCTGGCATGGGATATCTCTGCTAGGAGAGACGCTCCGTGCTCTGCAGCACCCACCAGAGACTGGAGCAATTTGTCTCTGGCCACGGTCATCAGAGTTGTGTCGCTTCCGTCTCTTGCAGTCTTCAAAACGGCATCCTGGGCACCGGCACTGTTGGTCACCTCGTGGCCGATTCTGCTTGTTCCTATTAGCTCTGGGAGAAGAATTAGCGTCATTGAATAGCCCACGGCTTTCCCAACGGCTAATAGTATCTTCTAACTTATCCACCTTTGCACTGAGGGAGTCTTGGTTGTGGTGGCTAACCATATCATCATACTGACGGATTCGGTTACACACCTCCCCTACAGTTAATTCATCTCCTTCGCCTGACCGACCCCACAACAGGGTAGACAATGTGTGGGAGTGGTTTCGTGGCGCACTCTGAGTAAACTTTTTAATTAAGGCGTCGGTAGCAATTACCCGTTCTGGGTTCAAATTCCTATCCCCATTGTCATTATAGAGAATCTCTCTCATCGCCAGCTCTCTCAGGTATTCGAGACCCTCACTCAAGACAGTCCACAAGGGAACCCAGGTAGTGAGGTCATCTTTAGTGGGATATCTCTTCCTCACAGCTAGCAGGAATCGCCTGAGGATACTGAGTTTTCCCTCATATTCTCCTATCTCCCTGTCTATACCTCCTTCCAGGGCCACGTTTCCTAACTGCTTAGCTTCGCCGCCTGTTAATTCAATGCTATCACCTCCTTGATCCCAGCAACGAAGCAACCACTCCAAAATCGACTCATCTCTACGCCCGTGGAACTCCTGTCTAATGTTCCATCAGTCCCTTCTAGAGTAAGGTTCTATATCGTCGTCGTCGTCATCGTCGTCCTGTGACGGAGCCCTTGACGGTCCCGGGTCTACCCGTACTGAAGATCGGCTTTCAGGCTGGCGTAGTGTGCTCTCAGACTGGCTCAGTCCTGCATCACTACCAGGGCTACCAGTCTGACCACTAGTTGCTGAATCCTTTTCCTCTCCAAAATCAGGGGCCAGAGGCATTTGTCTCCTCGTCACAGGAGCGATTTCTACCAGTCGGGGTAGAGAGGGAATCGTGTCCATATGGTACCTGCTTTTAATATTAAACCACACATTGATAATGTTACTGATAAGCAATAGAGTCTCAATTAACGACAAGGGGAAAGTGATATCACTCCCAAAACCTTCTGGTTCAAATTCCTCTGGTCCAGTGGGGTTGCCAGTGTCGAATGGAACAGGGTCATCCCTCAACATCCATTCGATAGTAAAGTTATAGGCAGTCTCCATACAGTAATACCCAAAATGTACTGGTAACATCAAAAATGAACCCAGGATATACCGACTCACTGCAAGTGCTAGTGCCGAGTAAGACACTCTCTTTGCAACATGTCCCATACCACTAATGCATAGGACGGTACCAAGCAGGGACAGAAAATAGGCTATATCCCCTGGCAATTCAGGTACTAAATCATACAGCAATCTCTGGGCATATTGCTTAGCAAACCGAGACAGTACTCTTTTCATTCCCATGTTTGAGACCACAATGTGAATTTGTTTCAGTTTCCAAAATATAAAATAGTTCGATTTCCCGGCCAATGCACCAAAAATGTTAGGGGTTGAGCTTCCGAGTAGAACTCAAGGTCCCTAACGCTCATTAAATCCCTTACTGATATAGGGAAAAGGGGAACAAAACTCAAATCTCGGAATATATGGATGGGAAACGGAAACAAACTTTTAATAAAAATTCTAAAATACTATCAGATCACACAACTATATATTAAATGCAAAACAAGAAAACAATACAGTAAGAGTTAAAACACTGCAAAGGGAGGAAAAGGGAAAAGAAACTACAATTATGGCCGATTGGCCACAGGCCAGGAGATGACGTCACGCGAGGATGGTAGCTCAGAAGATGGCGTCTATCCAAAATGGCGTCGGGCCAAGTGATTAAAAGTTTTTAACAGCTTAGAGAAGTATTTTAACGAGTTCGCAGGGAGACCTTTTTTCAGTGTCTGTAAAAAAAAAACATTCAAGGACACCCCTGACCGAAGCAGCTTCAGCTGCGAAGAAAGAAGCCCTCGCGGCCGGAACGTGAAGGGGGGTGAGCTTCCCCCGCGTCTGAATCCAGCGGTAGATTCTCGCCGAGTGAAAAATAGCTCTTCTCTTACCCGATACGAGAGAGATGCTGACTGAGTCCCACAACAATTCACAGCAGAGCTGGGCCGATAGACAGAAACAGTTCTGAGTTAGGCCCCGGGGTGGGGGGGCAGGCCGCAGGCTTTCGGCCTGGACGGTAGCCAGCCCTCTCGCTGTGGCTCTTTCTCCGAAGCTGTCCGGTGTCCAAAGAGGAAGAGACTCCTCCTGGCTGCAGGTTTTAAGGAGTATCTGTCGGAAGAAATCTTTTGACCTGCACTTTTAGCCAATGGGATGCCGGCTTGATGGAACTTGTATGAAATAATCCCGATACTCTATCGGGCACATTTCCAAAACAAGGAAGTCTGGGCTCAAAGTGGGACAATGCTGAACACATAATTCCTACTATTCTAGAGAAATTCTCCTGTCTTCGTTATAAAGAAAAAGAGTGGAAAGTGGTGTTTGTTGCATGATTTCCAGCAAATCAATGCCATCCTCAAAGACATGGGGGCCCTGCAGCCAAGGCTGCCCGCCCCATTTTTGGTTCCAAAAAATTGGCATTTGACAGTTATTGATTTGAAAGATTGTCTTTTTACTATTCCATTATCTGAACAAGATGCACCTCGATTTGCATTTTCGGTCCCGTCAATCAACATGGCTGAGCCATGTAAGAGGTATCATTGAACTGCCCTCCCTCAAGGCATGAAAACCAGTCCCACTATCTGCCAGTGGTATGTGGCGAGGGCTTTGAGCCCAGTGCACAAACAGCTACCCCATGTTATGATATATCATTCTATGGATGACATCCTTGTGGCTGCAAGAGAAGATCATGCCAATGCTGCATAAGTTGTTGGGTTTTTTTTTTTTGTAATGTTAAGAATTTGATGGAATGTGCTGCATGAACTTGAGTGATCATTCAACATCGATTCATCAACAAATCCAGTTGTTACAGGACTTAACAAAACAACTGACTGTCAGTACCGGATGGAATCCGTTTGCCGGATGAACTTGGGGCTGGCCACAGTCACGCAATTTATTATTAATTGCATCCTCTCTCTGGGGTATTTTCCTGTGTATTGCTTGTTGTTCACCCTGTTTGTGATAAAGATGAAGTCAAACGACCACCACACAGCGACCCCAGTAATGAAATTGGGCATGCGTGAAGTTACAGATTATGTCATTGACAGGTGGAGTTTGGGACGCTCCACACATACGGACTGGCCACCCGTTATGTGAGGGGCGGCTTTAACCTCTGCTATCAAGGTAGTGCTGTTTGAGCACAGGGGCGAGGTAGCTATACGGCAAGAGAGGACCACGTTGCCTCTGTGGGGACGCCCACCAAGGGTCCGGTACCTACCGACGCCTCATCCCAAAAACAACCTATGCTGGGGACGCTGTGGATTTGGACATCACTTGCTGTTCTAGGGTTGGTATGTATATGAACTGAGGTAACTTACTTCTTCTTCCCCCCACTAATTCATCAAACAGGGTGTATTGTTATTTACCTTAATTGTATTAACAGATATGTCCCCAGCTTTATCGCTAGTGATAACACAAGTTACCAGCCACGGCCTGGCGATAGCCCCAGAAAAAATTCAGCGTGATTCGCCCTGGCAATATCTATGGTGGCACATCACTACCCAAAGTATTTGACCCCAGGCTGAGAAATTGGTCCCTGAGGTGACCTCCCTCAATGATTTGCAAAAGTTATTAGGGTCAATTAATTGGGTGCAACCATTATTAGGATTAACCAATGAAGATCTGCACCCGGTTTTTTTGTTGTTGAAAGGGGATAATTCATTGAATTCTAAAAGGGAGCTGGATGCCCCTGCAAGGGTTGCCTTGCAAAAAGTGACAGAGGCAATTGAACGACGCCAAGCACAACGATGTCACCCAGACCTACCTTTTCAGCTGTTAATTTTAAATCCACCGTTTCAACCTTATTGTTTGATCATGCAATGGGACAAGACTGAAGTGGACCCATTATTGATAATTGAGTGGGTGGTTTTGCCACATCAATATGCGAAAACCATAACGACTCAGGCCAAAATGTTCAGCACACTGATCATGAAGGGCCGACAACGCCCGCTAACTCTGTGCGGCCAAGAACCCACTGTGATATTTGTACCCGTAACTTTGCCAATGTTACGGTGGCTAGTGCAGGAACCACTGCCGTTTCAAATTGCATTAGAAGGATTCCCCGGGGAGCTGTCAATTCACCCTCCTGGTCACAAATTATTAAATATTCTGACACAATTGACATTGTTGGACTGTCCCAAACGCAGTCCCGTCCCCCTGGATGCAGTGACATTGTTTACTGATGGATCTGGCAGAACAGGACGATCCGTAATAGTATGGAAAAATGCCAACAATCAATGGGAAAGCGACATTCAAATCATAAAGGGTTCCCCACAGATTGTGGAGCTGTCGGCAGTGGTTCGCGCATTTCGCCAGTGGCAAGGTCCAGTTAATATTGTTACTGACTCAGCCTACGTAGCAGGAATCGTGACAAGGTTAGAAGGCGCGTATTTGAAAGATGTATCACATGAGCACTTGTTTTATCTTTTACGAGAATTATTGTATTTGTTAAACTCACGCAAACATGCCTATTTTATTGTACATATTCGCTCTCACACGAATTTGCCCAGACCCATTGCTGAAGGCAACGCTGAAGCTGATCGTTTGGCTGGAGCTATCGTTGTACCGAATGCATTTGAACAGGCTCGACTGTCGCACACCTTTTTTCACCCAAATGCTAAAGCGCTTTGCCAATCTTTTGGACTGCCTTTGATGCAGGCTCGACTGATAGTCACCGCCTGTCCTGACTGCCAACAGTCATGCCCAGCACCTACTGTTGGGGTGAACCCACGGGGACTTGAGGCGCTGGAATTGTGGCAGACGGATGTGACGCATGTTCCTGACTTTGGGCGACTCAGATATGTATATGTGTCTATCGATACCTTTTCCGGAGCCCTCTGTGCCACAGCACACACCGGAGAGAAGGCGCGGGATGTTTGTTGTCACTTGCTATATGCCTTCGCAACTTTAGGAGTACCGCGAAAAATCAAAACAGACAATGGACCTGGGTATAGTACACAACGCACTAACAGATTTTCGCAGCTTTGGGGGGTTCGACATGTTACAGGTATTCCCCATTCCCCCACAGGTCAGGCAATCGTTGAACGGGCTCATGGCACTCTGAAAAATATGCTTTTAAAACAAAAAGGGGGATCGGGAATGGACAGCATGAACCCTCATGAAAGACTGGCTAAAGCCTTATATGTGCTCAATTTTCTAAATCGCTGGGATGAATCAGGGCCTCCGTTTGTTAAACATTTTATGTCCATGGGGGGAAGCCACAGACAAGTGGAGGGAAAAGCTTTAGTGAAAGTGAAAAATTTGGAAACGGGACAATGGGATGGTCCGTTTCCGTTGGTAACTTGGGGAAGAGGCGATGCTTGTGTTTCCACAGGTAGCGGACCGCGGTGGACGCCGGCATGATGTGTGCGGCCCTATCTGTCATCATCATCGGAATCCAGCTAGTCGTGAGCGGTGCCGCTTGGATAGTCCCACAGCCTGAAGAAAATGTATGGGTAACACTGGCTAATGCCACGGGACAAGATATTCTCTGCCTCAGTACAGCAACCCCGTGAAACCCCTTCTCAACCTGTTTAGTGGGAATTCCTCTAGATACGGAAGAATGGTTTGCCTTCTGTAATGCAACAGCCGCGAAACTGGCATGTCCAGACATCTGGAACCAGTCGGTGGATGGGTGGATGGCGTATGCTTTTCCCCCGGCTCCCCTCCAACCTCAAGAGTTGCGTTTGTTGGGTTCTGTGCAGGCTGCTGTCTGTGTGTTTTTTAACTATACAAGGAAAAACAGAAGTTTATCCTGGTCTGTAAACAGCACTCTATCACCGTATATGAATAGTAGCATATGGTGTAATTATACTGCACCCAAATATCTGCAGGTAGTAATACCCCTATGACGCTACCTTCTGGTCTCTTTTTTATCTGTGGGAATAGAGCATGGGCCGGTATTCCGGCCCCCATACGGGGAGGTCCTTGCACAATTGGCCGTCTTACGCTGTTAACACCAAATATTACCAGGATTCATCAACGTTCGCACTCCCTGCGGCATCGGAAGAGACGATCGCACCACGTCTTTGACCCTATGTGTGATTCTCAGGCCACATTTTGGAACCCCGCAGAAATAATTGCTGCTTCTCTTTTCACGCCCGGGGTAGCTGCTGCCAAAGCCCTGGCGACATTAAATAAATTAGGGTGTTGGTTAGCAAAGCAGAGTAACGCTACTTCACGAGCTTTGAGTGGATTATTATTAGACACCGATTCTATTAGACATGCAACGCTTCAAAATAGAGCAGCCATAGATTTTTTTATTGTTAGTGCAGGGTCATGGATGTGAGGACTTTGAAGGAATGTGTTGTATGAACCTGTCAGACCATTCTACATCAATCCATAAAAGCATTCAGAACCTGAAGGATGGAGTTAAAAAATTACAAGTAGATGATGGGTGGAATTGGCTTGAGCATCTATTAAATAATTGGGGATTGACAGGGTGGATTAAGTCAATAATTAAAACAGCCTTAGCATGTGTTGGAATATTTTTATGTATTCTCATTTGTATACCGTGTCTTATGCAATGTGTGCAGAAACTAGTGGACAGATCACTCAAAGCAGTGTTGGTTCTAAACAAAGAAGGGGGAGATGTGGGAACAGTTGGCGATTGATCATCGGCAGAAAATCAAGACATAATCGCTTTGGCGAGCAAGAAGCTGTGGGATCAGTGAGCAGCTGCAGAAGACACGGGAGAAAGAAAACTGCCAGTTAAAAATAGTTGCTAAGGACTGTAAATACTTGTAACAGGCAAATGCTGGGAAAGAAGGGAGTAAGGCTGAACTGATAAGATAATGGGAAGTTACTGCTTTAGTGGAAAATCACTGCTTTAGAGACAGAGGATATCTAAGGCTTGCTGTGTCGCTGAATAAAGGTCTTCGATCACCCCTCGGAGTCCGTGAAGTTAATATGCCACAGATCCCTACTATTATTATGATACAACAGGACATGTGTATGCTTTAAAAATTAAAATATATTTTTCTATCTATAGTAAAGCCTCCCTATATAAAGGCTATAATATGCAAATATAGAAAATTATTAATCAAATCTTTCCAAAACAAGGTGAAAAGATTTCTCCTTTTCTTTCAGTACATTTCTTTGACAAAAAATGACTTTCAGAACACCCATTTTTGATTCTGAAAGTTTTCCAAGCATACGTGTACAGATATACAAGCAGGCCACACACACCTTTGATAGACAAAACTGAGTTTCTCAGTTTAATTTCTGCACCAAAAAGGAAGGTAAAATACTAAATGTCTTCTACAGAGCCTGACTGGGTCTTCATGAAGCTTGTCAAGTCTTGGTCTATAGCCTTTCAGCCGGAGCTGCCTAACTTGGAGTCAGTTTGGTAAATCTTCTAAAGTACGACTGATCTTCTGCTGGAAGAAGTTATGAATGTGATGACGATGTATGATGGAAACAATATCTTCAGCGATTTTGTATCATTCTCATTAGAGAACAGCCAAAACCTACAGATAACAGAGCCAACTCATAAACTAGCATCAGCTTTGTTGTTCCAATACCACAAAGACACTCTGGCAGCTCTCGTGCAATGCTAGGATCTGGCAGAACAAATACCGAAGGAAGTTGCTTTAAAACAGAAACAATCTCTTGCTTTTCATCTTAGCCCTGCAGTTTCTCTAGCAGATTATTCACACAGTTGTCCAGTATTGTCACTGAGCATAATTAACTCATCCTGATGACTATAAAGTAAGTGCAACAGGGAAAAATCAACTAATACTGATTCATGTAAGGAGACCAATGTCTATGATACAAATGTACTTGGTGGGTACCCATTTGATTATCTTTGTTGATTTCACTTTCCTTTTTTGATTGAACAGTCCTCCAGACAGATGTTCTTTCTACTCTTATTTTCATATAAGACCTAACCCAATCCATTCAAAATCTTGGGTGAATAATTTGCAAACTGAAGCAATATCACTAACAGTTGCGTACTGCAATTCCACACAGGCAAACCCACGCACAATAAAACAATCACACACCTCTCCTGAAATAATTGGAAGAAACTTAGTCCTAGAGAGTCAGAGGAGAAGTGATTTTGGAGCAGGAGAGACTGATTTTAGCCAGAAACTGAAAAAAAGTTGACCTGCACAATTACTTATTGTTACAGAGAATTGTTATCTATAGAAACAAAAAACATCCAGAGTAGATTAAGGAAGTCTGTTAATTGTTTTTATTCCTTTTAGGGATCAGAGGACTTGAGAACTAGGGAATTCTGTTTTCTTTCTTGACTGCTGCCATCTCCCTAGGCCCCAGGGATGTTGCTCACAGGGAGAATCGAAGTCTGTATTAAGTGGCTTGGACAACCCTGTATGTTAGGGAGGTTTTTGTCTAGAGCTCAACAATGGTGATGAAAGGGTAGAATGTTTATGGATTACAATTAGGAGACTGGTCAGTAGGGTCCCTTGGGAGGCAGTCCTGAAGGGCAAAGGGGTCCAGGAAGGCTGGACAATCCTCAAGAGGGAAATCCTCAAAGCTCAGGAGCAGGCCATCACAGTGAGCTGTAAGATGAGCCGGCGGGGTAGAAGACTGGCCTGGCTGAAGAGAGAGCTTTGGCTGGAGCTCAGGAAGAAAAGGAAACTCTATGGCCTGTGGAAGAAGGGTCAGGCCACTCAAGAAGACTATAAGGTTCTTGAGAGACTATGCAGGGAGAAGACTAGAAAGGCTAAAGCCCAGCTTGAAATTAGTCTGGTCACCACCATAAGAGAAAACAAAAAATGTTTCTATAAATATATCAACAGCAAAAGGAGGGCTAAGGGGAATCTCCATCCTTCGCTGGATGCAGGGGGAAACATAGTGACCAAGGATGAGGAAAAGACTGAGGTACTGAATGCTGCCTTTGCCTCAGTCTTTAATGGTAAGCCCAGCTCACTGAGTGCTCGGCCTCTTGAACGAGAAGGTGGGGATGGAGAGCGGAATGAAGGCCCCGCAATTCAAGAGGAAACAGTAATTGAACGACTGCATGACTTAGTGTTGCGAAAAAGGGGGAAATAAAACCAGTCTTATAAGGTTGACACCGAATATGCGAGACAAGCAAAATTGGGGGGGGGGGGGCACAAATAATGTCGGTTTATTTACATTGCAACATTTACAGGTTCTTTTTGCATTGCTGTTGATAAATGAACTGCAGGTTTAGCTATAGCTTATTGACCAGAGAGACAGCATAGGGCTGACACCGAAAGCTTACAACCTGTCTGTTGTAGCCCGGCTACGTGGTACAATAAGCCCGTTAATGCACAAACAGTGCAATAGAAATAAGTATAATTGCGATAATAATACACCCAGGGAAAATAGTGTCACTCACCGCAGGCTGAGGCAGAGAATCTTACCCACGAGGCATCCCCAGTGGGGGGTGGAGAGAGGAGCGAATTCATCAATCCGTCCATCCGTATGGTTCCGAGTCTTCTCCTGTCCCAATTTGGGCTCGATATTGGGGCGATATTTATACCCCGTTTTTCACATTACATCATTGGTGTAGATGTGCGTGTGGGGACGACTGTAGACAAGCTTATCGCTTATGTTAATTGCACAAAGTCCATTAATTTACGCCTGCATGGGTTGAGGTAACAGCTCGTTTTTGTCCAGGGAGGAACAATGGAAGAATGAGACCACCGGACCTCGCCCATGCTTCACACTCCTCCAGGACATCCAGATAACACCTAACATCAGATATGGATCTAGTGATAGTTGTAGTTCTGACTGTCACCTCGCCCGGCGATGAATTTTATCGACAAAGGGCTTGCAGGCATCCAGCTGCATGGTGTACATGCCTGACGTGACTTGGACTTTGTGCTGGAACTGTCCTCTCTACACTTAGATGTGCACAAGTGTATGGGGCCAGATGGGATCCACTCAAGGGTTCTGAGGGAGCTGGCAGAAGTGCTCACCAGGCCAGTTTCCATCATTTACCAGCAGTCCTGACTAGGGAGGAGGTACCAATCGACTGGAGGTTAGCCAGTGTGACACCCATCTCCAGGAAGGGATGAAAGGAGAACCCAGGGAACTACAGGCCTGTCAGTCTGACCTCGGTGCCAGGAAAAGTCATGGAGCAGATCATCCTGAGTGTCATCACATGGCACATAGAGGATAGCCAGGTGATCAGGCCCAGTCAGCATGGATTTATGAAAGGCAGGTCCTGCTTGACTAACTTGATCTCCTTCTATGACAAGGTGACCCTTTTAGTGGATGAGGGAAGAGCTGTGGATGTTGTCTACTTGATCTTTAGTAAGGCCTTTGACACCGTTTCCCACAGCATTCTCCTGGAGAAACTGGCTGCTCATGGCTTGGATGAGCGTACACTCTGCTGGATCAAAAACTGGCTGGATGGCCAGGCCCAGAGAGCAGTGGGGAATGGAGTTAAGTCCAGCTGGTGGACAATCACAAGTGGTGTCCCCCAGGGCTCATTGTTGGGGCCTGTTCTCTTTAACAACTTTATCAATGATCTGGATGAGGGGATTGAGTGCACCCTCAGGAAGTTTGCAGATGACACCAAGTTGGTTGGGTGTGTCAATCTGCCTGAAGGTCAGGAGGCTCTACAGAGGGATCTGGACAGGCTGGATCAATGGGTCTAGGCCAATTTTATGAAGTTCGATAAGGCCAAGTGCCGGGTCCTGCACTTGGGTCACAACAACCCCCTGCAACGTTACAGGCTTGGGGAGGAGTTGCTGGAAAGCTGCCCAGCAGAAAAGGACCTGGGGGTGCTGGTCGACAGCTGATTGAATATGAGCCAGCAGTGTGCCCAGGTGGCCAAGAAGGCCAACAGCATCCTGGCTTGTATCAGAAATAGCGTGGCCAGCAGGAGGAGGGAAGTGATTTTCTCCCTGTACTCTGCACTGGTGAGGCCCCACCTTGAGTACTGTGTCCAGTTTTGGGCCCCTCACTTCAAAAAGGACGTTGAGGTGCGGGAGCATGTTCAGAGAAGGGCAATGAAGCTGGTGAAGGGTTTAGAGAACTTGTCTTATGAGGAGCGGCTGAGGGAACTGGGATTGTTGAGTCTGGAGAAGAGGAGGCTGAGGGGAGACCTTATCACTATCTACAACTACCTGAAAGGAGGTTGTAGGGAGGTGGGGGTCGGTCTCTTCTCCCATGTTACAAATGACAGGACAAGAGGCAATGGCCTTAAGTTGCGTCAGGGGAAATTTAGGTTGGATATTAGGAAAAATTTCTTTACAGAGAGGGTTGTGAAGCATTGGAACAGGCTGCCCAGGGAGGTGGTGGAGTCCCCTTCCCTGGAGGTGTTTAAAAGACGTGTGAATGTGACGGTGAGGGACACGGTTTAGGGACCCTGACAGTGCAGGGTGAACGGTTGGACTCGATGATCTTAAAGGTCTCTTCCAACCAGATGATTCTGTGATTCTGTGGTTCTGTGACAGCACAACCCATTTATATGCTCCCAATAGCAATGGCTCGGCATAGTGATTTTCTCCCTCCAAGCATCATGATTTTAATGTTCCAGATTGGTACTGACTGCTGGATGTGGAATGAGTTAATACTGATTTCTTAAGGACATAGGTAGCTATGTTACAAATGCCAGAAGAATGAAACAGTTTTTATTTTCCCTGTGACCCCACACTTTCAGCTGTAAGTCTTTCACAGACATAGGTTATGACACTTGAGGAATGCTGTAGCTCCCCTCCATTATTCTGATGAGGTTTTTTTTATGTTCTTTTTTTCCCGGAGTACTATATTTTTTTCCTGAGAACAAGTGACCAGGAGTGAGCTTTTTAATCTGTCACTCAGGCATTCATATAAGCAAGTACCTGTATAACAGGGTTTCTGGGATCTGGGAAAGATTGAGGTCTTCAGTGGAGACTTGAAGGCATAACCTCCTGATTTAGAAGACAGAGTGCTACTTCTGCAGTTTACCACTTCCACCATCCTCCCCATCTGTTTTTGTCAAGCTCAAGTATTGTGCTGCCAGTGGAAAAGGCTGCAATTCTTAATGAAATCAGAAGTGCTGGGTATTAAATCTGTGGTTTCTAAAAGAACATCATCACTCTATTTTGAATCCTTTTTCATTCCTTTTTCAGATTCAGAACTTTTGCTGTTGAAAACTTCGAGATGCTTCCTTTTTTTCTTTCTGCAATTAATTTGTAGTATTTGTTTACAAGGATGATCATTAGCATTACAAGATTTTTTTATTACTGTTCTTTGTTATAATGTCAGACAGATGCGTAAAACAGTCAAGCAGACAGACGTATAGCTCAGGAAAAAATCTCAGAGAGAGCTATGGAATAAAGATACAAATATTGATTTTGTTGGAGTAAATCTGAAAACAAACCTAGGTAAGTGAATGGATCAAATTTTCAGCTGATGAAGACTGGTTTCACTCCATGTCAAAGGATTCATTACTCGATTTACCTCTAGGTTTACCTCCAGCTGTGTCACGGTTTGAGCCAAGACTTCCTTGTTTTGGAAATGTGCCCAATAGAGTGTGCCAGTCTGAGAGCACACTACACCAGCCTGAAAGCCGATCTTCAGTACGGGTAGACACGGGACTGTCAAGGGCTCCGTCACCGGACGACAACGACGACGATATAGAACCTTACTCTAGAAGGGACTTGAGAAACATTAGACAGGAATTCCACAGGCGTAGAGATGAGTCGATTTTGGAGTGGTTGCTTCGTTGCTGGGATCAAGGAGGTGATAGCATTGAATTAACAGGCGGCGAAGCTAAGCAGTTAGGAAACATGGCCCTGGAAGGAGGTATAGACAGGGAGATAGGAGAATATGAGGGAAAACTCAGTATCCTCAGGCGATTCCTGCTAGCTGTGAGGAAGAGATATCCCACTAAAGATGACCTCACTACCTGGGTTCCCTTGTGGACTGTCTTGAGTAAGGGTCTCGAATACCTGAGAGAGCTGGCGATGAGAGAGATTCTCTATAATGACAATGGGGATAGGAATTTGAACCCAGAACGGGTAATTGCTACCGACGCCTTAATTAAAAAGTTTACTCAGAGTGCGCCACGAAACCACTCCCACACATTGTCTACCCTGTTGTGGGGTCGGTCAGGCGAAGGAGATGAATTAACTGTAGGGGAGGTGTGTAACCGAATCCGTCAGTATGATGATATGGTTAGCCACCACAACCAAGACTCCCTCAGTGCAAAGGTGGATAAGTTAGAAGATACTATTAGCCGTTGGGAAAGCCGTGGGCTATTCAATGATGCTAATTCTTCTCCCAGAGCTAATAGGAACAAGCAGAATCGGCCACGAGGTGACCAACAGTGCCGGTGCCCAGGATGCCGTTTTGAAGACTGCAAGAGACGGAAGCGACACAACTCTGATGACCGTGGCCAGAGACAAATTGCTCCAGTCTCTGGTGGGTGCTGCAGAGCACGGAGCGTCTCTCCTAGCAGAGATATCCCATGCCAGGCAAATCCTTCTCCTGGTCCCGAACTCTGCCTGAGGCGTTAGGGAGGCCCTGCCTCTAGCCAGGTGGAGGAAAGGGATAACCGTGTGTATTGGACTGTGTGGATTCGATGGCTTGGCACATCAGAGCCACTGAGGTACAAGGCCCTGGTAGATACAGGTGCCCAGTGTACCCTGATTCCATCGCATCATAAAGGTGACCGAGGGGTGGATCTGACAATGGATGCTATCAGTCAAGTTATTCATGAATGTAATATCTGTGCTTCTATCAAACAGGCAAAGAGGTTGAAACCTCTGTGGTACGGCGAACGGTGGTCGAAATACCGGTATGGAGAGGCCTGGCAGGTTGATTACATCTCTCTCCCTAAAACTCGCCAGGGTAAGTGCTATGTTCTGACCACGGTGGAAGCAAGCACCGGATGGCTGGAAACTTATTCCGTGCCTCATGCCACTGGCCGTAATGCTATTTTGGGCCTTGAAAGGCAAGTTTTATGGCGACACGGAACTCCAGCGAGAATTGAGTCTGATAATGGGACTCATTTCAAAAATGAACTGGTGGCCACTTGGGCCAAAGAACACGGTATCGAATGGATTTATCACATTCCATACCATCCACAAGCCTCCGGTAAAATAGAGCGATATAATGGCTTGCTGAAAACCACCCTGAAAGCACTAGGGGGTGGAACCTTCAAAAACTGGGATAAGAATTTGGCAGAAGCCCCTTGGCGAGTGAACACGCGAGGATCAATCAATCGAGCTGGTCCTGCCCAGTCAGACCTTTTACATACTGTGGAAGGAGACAGAGTCCCCGTCGTATATGAAAATAACCTGCTGGGAAAAGCTGTCTGGGTTTTCTCTGATGCAAACCCAAACGCACCTACTCATGGTGTTGTCTCGGCACAAGGCCCTGGTCACACCTGGTGGGTGATGCAGGAAGATGATAAAGTCCACTGTGTACCTCAGAAGAACCTGACCCTGGCTGAAAAGCCCTGAACAGAGTCTCATGTTATTGGTTTATTGATTTCTGTATCATATACTGATTTAATAGATGTGTGTTTATGTACATGGTATGAAATAATAGGTGTGGAATGTCATGGTTTGAGCCCAGACTTCCTTGTTTTGGACATGTGCCCAATAGAGTATCGGGATTATTCCATACAAGTTCCATCAAGCCGGCATCCCATTGGCTAAAAGGGCAGGTCAAAAGATTTCTTCCGACAGATACTCCTTAAAACCTGCAGCCAGGAGGAGTCTCCTCCTCTTTGGACACCGGACAGCTTCGGAGAAAGAGCCACAGCGAGAGGGCTGGCTACCGTCCAGGCCGAAAGCCTGCGGCCTGCCCCCCCACCCCGGGGCCTAACTCAGAACTGTTTCTGTCTATCGGCGCCCAGCTCTGCTGTGAATTGTTGTGGGACTCAGTCAGCATCTCTCTCTCGTATCGGGTAAGAGAGGAGCTATTTTTCACTCGGCGAGAATCTACCGCTGGATTCGGATGCGGGGGAAGCTCACCCCCCTTCGCGTTCCAGCCGTGAGGGCTTCTCCTTTATCTGAAGCTGCTTCGGTCAGGAGTGTCCTTGAAGTTTTTTTACAGACACTGAAAAAGGTCTCCCTGCGAACTCATTAAAATACTTCTCTAAGCTGTTAAAAACTTTTAATCACTTGGCCCGATGCCATTTTGGATAGACGCCATCTTCTGAGCTACCATCCTGACATGACGTCATCTCCTGGCCTGTGGCCAATCGGCCATAATTGTAGTTTTTTCTCTTTTCCTCCCTTTGCAGTGTTTTGACTCTTACTGTATTGTTTTCCTGTTTTGCATTTAATATATAGTTGTGTGATCTGATAGCATTTTAGAATTTTTATTAAAAGTTTGTTTCAGTTTCCCATCCATATATTCCGAGATTTGAGTTTTGTTTCCCTTTTCCCCTATATCAATAAGGGATTTAAGGAGCGTTAGGGACCTTGAGTTCTACTCGGAAGCTCAACCCCTAACAAGCTGAAATAAGAATCTGAAATTTGGAGGCTCCAGACTTCAGAGCTGAGAATAGGAAGAGCCATACCCTCAAAAGACATCATCTGGTGTGGAAGTACACCTGTCTACAGGACCTGAAGCATTTGGTACTATTCTTCACTGAGGCAGTTAAGAATACTTTCTAAAGATGTTTGGCCTTCTGATCATCCTTTTGTTGGGTTTTTTGTTTTGTTTTGGTTGTGTTGTTTGGGGATTTTGTTTGTTTATTTTTTAATCAAGAAAATTTAGATAATAACAGAACTGCACTCAACACTGAGGAGCCAGAGTTGTCCTGTGGACAGAGCATAGTATAGGTGATTAAGTTTGTCTTCTCATCTTTCATAATTGTTCTCTGGGTGGCTTCAGACAACTAACTTCCCTATCATTCAGTTTCTCCATCTCCAAAATAATAAGTGGTCCTGAGCATCTTTGTAATATTTATTGCTATTAAGATTTATTGTGAATCAGCTGTTTGGGTGTTATTATTGTCCTCATTATTGTTAATACTTATTGCTGTTATTATTGCTATTATTATACTTCTGCACTCGTGAGAACAGCTTAAAGCATATACCACTGTGCTGGGATCTACAACTTGCAATGGAATCTGGCGAAAGATAACCTTGTCACTAACAAGGTAAAAATGAGATCACCAAGCAACTCAATAGCCTGCTTCACTGATAACAAGGCTTTCAAATACCCTGAGCCAGATTCTGTTCTCAGTGAGATGAGTGTAAATCTGAGGGGTCCTGTTCAGGTCTGCAGGACTATAGGGAAATTACTGAAAATCAGAATTTGGCCCAGTGGTACTTAAAGTGGATGTACTCACTTTAAAGGGCCTGATTCACATTGGTGCTCAATATGTTACACAGAGAAGGAAAACCAACAGAGACACACACACATAAAACTGCAGATGTGACTTAGTGGCTAGATTAAATAACACCTCTGGAAAGAGGAGGAGCTGCCAGATATAAAAGCAGAAAGCTCCTCAATTAAATGGCTTGAAGGGCTGTTGCTGATCTAATTTCTCAGAGCAGAACCAATAGCCCTCTCTTTCTGGGTGATGTCTGTCAGTTAAATGCTGATCCATACCTACTCCGAAGTGCAGTTTGACTTTTTCTCCATATGGTTTACCCAGGAACTCAGGTGGATATTTAGAAAGATCTCTTAACCACTTCTATTTTATCCTATTTGAGTGAGACAGGGCACATGTGGGATTGAGGCTACCAGAACAGCTCATTTTCAGCCCTTTTTAGTTGCAGAGTGAGTATGGAAAGCCTAAGTTAAAGACAGGACAACAGTCAGCAATGCAGATGGAAAATACATGGGTCAAGGCTATACATGCTAAAGCGAGCTCTTGACAGTGCTTTTAATCTCACAGGCAAAATTAGTCCTATTTCCACTGGACCTGGGTAGTTGGCTTGCAAGAGAATTGCACTGCCATGAAACATGCACGAAACTTTTCTTTTGGGTTATGGGAGTCGCTGAGAATTTTAAAAATTCACATCATTCCTAAGGAAGAAAAGAAATGCCACACAAAACCCCCCACAAACTGAAAACTGAAAATAAAATAAAGCCTTTCAGCCTGTCTTATCATTGCTGAAGACAGTCTCCTGTGGCTGCTATTCCTACAACAGCTGCTGTGAGGCATTGCTCCCCTTCAGATGAAAAGCAGCAGTGTGCAACAACAGTGAGTCAACAGCCCTCGCTGTAGTTCATTTCTTGAAGACAGTCCTATTCCCTGTCCTTGTAACAAACTGTTCTAATTGTTATGTTGACTATTATGGCTAAAATTGCAATTCTCTGCTGTTCAAGAATTTTATTTAAGAAAAAAAATGCTTTGAAAAATAATCTGGTGGCTATGAAATCTATTATGAAATATATTTCAATTAAAAGGCTACATAATTTACATGTATAAGTTTTTCTTCTGTCAAGTTTATATTTTTGTCATCTTGCCATAATGCCCTGAAGTAAGCATTTTTGAATTTTAAACTTTAGTATTTATCTTGGCAATCATGCTGTGAAGATAAATATCCCTTGAGGAAGATACACAACTGGATCTTGTATACTAGTAAGTTAGGCTTTGTGCAGGTTATTATTACATTAGTAAGCATGGGGGTTCAATAACAACAATTAGCATTTAGAGATACACTGTTTATGTTCAGTGTATTGCACATGCACCAGTTAATTGGTTGTAATGGTTGTGATTCTGAAGCTCAGTTCTGGGATCCTTGGAAACATTTGGGTGGCATAAAAAGGTCATAAACCAGTTGAAAAATCTTCATTAAAAAATTCTCCTGGTGCTAAACTTCCTGTAGGGGTCCTTTTCTCATGTCTCTTCTAGCACAGGGGATGTGGAAGCAGTATGGCTGAGAACTGCTATGGTAAAGCAATACTTCACACAGCAGCAACTCCTGAAGAGCCCAATTCAGCTTTTTGCCAGTTTAAACAGTTCCTGCACACCTTTTCATGGTCAACGTGAACCAGAAGAGTGAACTGGAAAATTACCTTTTTTTTTTTTTTTTTTTTTTTGAACAGGCTATTTTTTATCTGGCTCAATTCTTTGATCCAGTTTACTGAGTGGCCATGTAAAAATGCTTGGGGTCAGCACAACCTCTGGAATAGCTTGAGAAGAAAATATCTTGGGATAACAACAGAATGGTGAGGACAGTCACATAAGTGAGTATTCAGCTGTCACACACCGTAGTTTCAGGATACTAATTAGGTTAGGTGGTTAATTTAAATCAGGATGTGGTTCCCTTCAAGCCAATCTAAGACTACACTGTTATGAGACATTTATCCTCTATGCCACAGCACTAGCACTCAGATGGCCTTGTGGTCAGCCGGACCTTACTGAAAAAAATCCAGGAAAAATGATTATGAAAAGTGCTAGTACTGGCATGGGGAGGAGGTGTTAATGCACATTTGGAAGTAAAATAAATGTTCATGCCTTCTTCATACCTGCATAGACTTATATTAGCTGAAACTGCACCTATAGATTTGCTCTGGACTGGCCTTTGAAGGAGTCTCTTTCACTTTACTGACCACAGAAAAAATATATGGCCACTAGACCACCAAAGTAGGCATTAAATAAGCTTTTTTTAAAAAAAAAAAAATTAGAAGCAATAGGGGTCTCTGAGACAATGCACAGAGTCCTAGAAATAACTCATTTCCCAGCACATACTTCCTGTCATTCTCTGCAAGAAGGTCTCAGTTGAGAATGGTCCTGATGCTTCTTTGACTTACATAGGAACAATCTGTCCCCTTAATGTGGCTGCTCTGTCTCTCAAGTTGCCTGCCAGCCTTCAAGAAGCCACTGTGGTGGTTATTTATCTCTACAGTGAGGACTTGCTCTCAGGCACAGTCTTACCAATTTCAGTGCTGGCTATAGTACTTATTTTGTAATCTGAACAATTTATACTCTTCTCTGCCAAGTAGCATGAAAGCTGAGCAGATATTAGGACCCCATGACATTCCAGAGAGTATTACAGCCTTTGTCATGTGCTGTTATTGCCTTTAGACTTTATAAGAGGTAAGGATCCAGATCTGATTCTTATTTTTGCCAATATAAGTTCAAGACTCTTTTTTGTTTGTTTGTTTTTTCAATCCTGGTTCCTGACTTCCAACAGAAACAAAACCTTTGTGATGATGATCATTCTGTCTGACTCTAATTCCCCTCTTCCTGCCAAACTTTTGGAGCTTTTAGCCAGTTTCAACTAACTGTGGGACGTGAAAATTTATATTTAAGTTCTGAAGCATTTTTAGTAAAAATGACAATTTTTAGGGGATTGATTGCCAAAACAGCATGTCCATGAAAGGATGTTCTGCCTGGAAGGATGCCTGATCAGTTGTCATCAGGTATTACAGCCCAGCAGTCACCAAGCACATAGCTCAGAACCCACTTCTGCATACAGTGATCTTGCACTATCTTGTAGAGACACCTAGGGGCATAGAGGGCAGCAGAAATATTATGGGAGCAAATGGGGACATGTAGGGTGGTGGGATAGTTGTTAAAAACAGGCTTCTGTAGTTTTGTTTCTAATGGATGTTGGATTTATTTCCTTTCTTATCCCTGTTGACTGCTGTCCTGATTGTGACATTCTTCTTTTTATATAATGAATCTAGAGATAGGGCCCCAGTCAGCTGTTCAATGCACTGGGAGCAGCTGTCTGTCCTCAGCATTTGATAGATTTTTTTCCCTCTCTCCACTCAAGTCTGAGAAAACAGAAAAAGACCTAAGAGTTTCCAGAACTGTGGTTCATCTCCCTCTGGTGCTCAGATAAGCTGGTGGGTAGGAGTATTTTGTGCTAAGACTCTGTTTTGCAACTGACCAATTGCTCAACTCAGATTATTCAGAGAAAATTTCCTGAAGAATATAGGCAACTAGAAAATAACCTGCCAGTGAAGTGTATATATACACACATATTCAGGTACAGAAAGTTTGAGATTCCCTTTCTGAAGGTAAGAAAATGTTGTCCTGATCAATTTAGATTGAGAGTTCAGGGCAGTCTTACTTGCTGGTGTTATCATGCCACCTATTTTTAATTACAAGCATTAGTGGAAATTCTTAAAGAAATGTACTAAAGTAAAGTTCTTTTAGAGCTTTTCTGTGACAGTCCAGTTTTTCTTCTATGGCTCTCTTTGTGACATCTCCCAAACAGACTAGGCTGAGATTTGTGATCACTGTTACCATCTCTTTAGCTGTATAGTATTGTCTTTAACAATCCTAAGGCTGAATTTCAGGCCAGTGTGCTTTCTATAGTGTCTCACCACTGGATAATCCCTCTGGGTATGATGCACAGAGATTCCCCCTTCTCCCAGGACAGTACAAATTGTACTACCTCCCCACTGTTCCCTATCAGGAGATTTGTCTTGCCCTGAACTCATTCATGCACTGGAGCAGAAAATAAGAATTAAAAAAACAAAAAAACCCTCAAAACCCCATACAAATAAAAAAATATACTCATATATAGTGTAAATCAAAGTAATTCTACTCAAGTCAATACAGCTCTGCTAATATTTACTAGATAAGGGTTCAGCTTAAAATTCCTAGAGGTAGAAGCAGTCATGTTTCAGCATTACCTGCAGCTTTCTCAGAGCACCAGTATTTTAAGCATGCAACAAAACAGCAAATCACAGTGTAGCCATTGCTTTCTTGTAGCTGGTTGCTTATTTTAGACAGGAAGAAATCTGTTCCTTTCAAAATATAATGCAAAAGATTACTAACCACCAAATATATAGCAGGTTGAGATGCCAGTTTGAATGCAACACACACATCAAAACACATTTTTAACAGGTTCTAGTGCACAATCAAAAAAAATTAAGAAACTATATAGATATCAATGCACTTGTTTTATCCATGCTCTCTGCTTCCATGTATTTTGATCATTTAAGGATATTAAAAAATATAAAATCTGATGAATGCATAAGAAGAAAAGGATTTATTTTGCAATTGTAACTTAATTGGTTCCAAATCTCTGCAGGTTGTAGGGCACTGAGATGAAGTCATGTTGAAGAAACAGCTTAAAATTACTCAGTCCCCTGTTTCTGGGAAGATTAGGTATTTGGAGGGAGAAGGAGAAAGGGGCGGTTTGGGACCTTTTGTCATTCTTTCCCCAAACCAGAAAGGAACAGCTTCAAATGCTACAAGCATCCTGTTTGAAAAGGTGACTTTAGAGTGCAGGACTACCTGGATTTATTTTCCCAGACATGGAAAGTGGCACTAGATGAGCTGCATGATCTCCAGACACTTGTGCTCACTCTTTGTGAAACGTTTTGAGATTTACAGTTTCAAGGCACTGGTGCAAATGAAAAGTCTTAGCAAAATTAAGATAAAGAAAGAAGTTTTCTATAGGATTTTTAAACTAATCTGAACAATTCTATTTGCAGGGATATTATACTCCCTTCAGGGTTATCATATGATGTGAAAATTCTGCAGAATTTAAATTAAGTGGCTACTTAGAGTAATTTCTATGGAATCCAATTTAATTTCTATATAACCCTATAGGTTTCAAAGCTTTTCCATTCTATAGAATTTCTCCATAGGGACAGTTATTAGTGCCTGCAGGATTTGATTCACAGCAAAGTTGTTTTGTAGAAAGGAAAAATGGCTTCACTATGAAATATTTCAGTGTAAAGCAGAGTCTGCTTTTGCAGTCAACAGCCCTAGGCTGATACAACTCCTTCAGCCAAACTCGGGCTGGATATACCCACAGTGATGATATAAAGCTATATAGGGGTTCAGTGACACTTTACCCAAGTGACATTTTGAGGGTTCAGCCCCCA
This sequence comes from Bucorvus abyssinicus, assembly GCA_009769605.1. NCBI lineage: Eukaryota > Metazoa > Chordata > Aves > Bucerotiformes > Bucorvidae > Bucorvus > Bucorvus abyssinicus. The sequence goes on along the minus strand of CM020064.1, from coordinate 11,402,276 downwards.
GGCAGTCCACTTTTATTTTTTTCTTTTTTAAAATTTTCACATTAGACTCACACAGCCATCAGCTGAATGGGAAATCAGACTGCTTATAGTGAGTAACTCAGTTCTTTCAAGGGGGAAATGGCTCCTTAATCTGCCATTTGGTAGAAGCTGGTAGTTTCTCAGCACCAGGTTACATCCTATCAATCTACCTGTGATCGTGCAGCTTTTATTGCCCTCCCCATTACCTGACTGCTTGTGAACTATTTGAGGCTGCATTTTATGAGGCAGCAATACACATGGTCTCTGCCAAAGCTGATTCAGGACAACATGAAGAGGAGAAGCAACTAAGCCAGAAGCAATAGTTCCTCTACCCCAGCTCAAATGACTAGCTAGATAGATAGAAAAATCAGATTCACAATCTCTCTTAAACACTGAATTACACTTTTGTGTCTAAAGTATTTGCAAACACATGTTCCCAGTTGTCTTCCTAGCACACTGTGACCCTTTGAATCAACAGCAACGATAAGCAGCATAGACAGAGGGTTTCATTTTGTCAGCATCCTGCAGCATTAAGAACCTGCAAGTCTTACACACCTTAAGATTTAACGGTTGCCATGGTGATGAAAGGAGGCATTACAAAATGCACAAGCTGTTGATCATGTTGCTGGAGCTGAGAGGAAGAGCTAAGAATAAACTATCGGCTAATTGTCCATAATGGCATGCTCCAAGCAGCTGCTGCTCAGCCAGCATCACATCTCAGTCAAGCAGCTCATTAATACAAAGCAGATTGAAGATGGAGGGTGTAGCCCTGCTGAGCACTCTCAGGGTCTGGTACCTTGTGGCCACAACATTGATTTCAGTGCAACAGCTGCAAATGGAGGTTTCTAAAGAAAGAAAGGGCTAATTTATTATTATTATTATTAAATTCTTCATTTTCATGGGGCTGATATATAAGATTGCACCAGCTGCCTGTGTATGAATATCCCTTCTTTATTTTAACACTAACTGCAACAATCCTCTCATGACAAAGGCTTTAGTGATCAGCTGGAACAATAGAAAAGGTGTCCACCTGGCCCTAATGTCAAGAAAGGAGCAGGAGTTTTGAAGCAGGGGGGAAGATGAATGTCACCCTTCATCATTTTTGTAGCTGTGTGTGTGCACTCCTGCCTGGGCATACCAAAGGGGAAACATGTCAGGGGTCTTGGCCTCTAACACAGGGGCAAAGAAGGGTTCAGGGTTTTTTTGCAGAGTATCCCTGCCTCCCAAAGCATCCTGTCACACAGACATAGGATCTGAATGAGGCTGAGTGACCAGGTAAATGCTTCATGTGCTCCCCCAGAAAGCTGGCCTAAGAGACAGTTTTTCTTTTTCCATTTCCCTCAAATGTGTGTCTCCACACTTACTGATTTGAGGCAGAATTTTCTTAGCACCCTGGGTAGGAAGTCTGTTTTTCTGCCTGATAAATACCCACTAAATGGCGACATGCTTCGTTCTCTCACCGTGTGCTGCAAGAGCCAGATCCCTCTTGGTGCAGGGGGTGACAGATAAGGCATAAGGGATCTTGGATGCTATCGTGCGCTGAGATTTCCTAAGCACAAAGAAAAACTGATCAGCAGAATATTCATTAGCAAACTCATCCTAGCTTTAAGAAGAAATTTAACCATCAACAACAAAGTGTGTTTCATGGTTTAAAGCAAGCTGGCAACTAAACACCATGCAGCCGCCTGCCCACTCCCCTCCCCCTCCAAGGGGGGGGGGAGAAAAAAAAGGTAAAAGTAAAGCCATGTGAGGTAAGATAAGGAGAGTTCACTTGAACAACACAAAAAGAGGGAGGAATAAATAGTAATTACAATGATAAAGCAAGTGATAAACAATGCACTGCTTACTGACACCATGAACTGCTGTTTGAAATTGTGCGCCTTGGCTGCTAGCCCCCCCTTATATATATACTGGGCATGACATCAGTATGGTATCGAATATCCCATTGGCCGGTTTTGTTCTGTTCCCTTGTAAATACTAGTCTGTACAATAGAGATACAAAAACCTTGACGGTCTGGGAAAGGAATGAGAAAAATCTAAACTACAAGTCCACTGTCTTGAGAGAGACAGAAGAAGACAAAACAGAAGAGAAAGGACGAGCTAAGCTGTTTGAAGACCGATTGAAACCTGTGTAAATCACAACAAACTCTGATAACTCCGTTTCTTTGCCATTTATCCACCATATATGGGAGAGTTCCCACGAAAATCTTCAAATGCTATTTCTTCGGCAACCGGTAGGACACGACATAGTCCACAAAATGGACCTTCTTAAGCTCAAGCCGCATGCGTAATAGCTATGCAAAATTATTAATCAGTTTTTGAATAGGTATGATTATTTGGGGGAAAATAATGACTATGTCTGTAATCGGGTGATATAAGCTTTGGTTGGGGCAGCACACGGGGTGCATGATTTGAGGGAAAGATACTCCTTGCACCCGGTGCTGATAAGATAAAGAAAATGCTGCTTCTTAATGCTACATTGGTATTAAGGAGGTTTTCTTCCAAATTTTCAGTAACAGTTTGGTCCGGCTATCCTGGCTGTGGAAATTAATATTATCCACCCTTTATTCTATGCCATCTACATCATGCCCAGATCCACTACTTGACCTGTTCCATATATACATATATACACAGATATCATTCCCTTAGTCTATGGGACATCCCTCTAACATCTCTGTTGAGTTCATTTAATCCATGACTTTCAGACTCCATCTGTCATAACAGTCTTTCGGGGCAGGAGAACTGGTGTTGGATTATTGCATGCCACATCCAGAGCTTGAGGCTGGTGTATCTGGCACAGCCCATGTTCATGGTCTGCGGGTTGAAGATGTTGATCCTGAGGAAAATGAGGGGCACCAGCTGATGAAGCCAGTTCTAGTTCCATCACTACTGCCCCTCACTTAGTTTCCAAATCCATCCCTCATTGATTTCTATTTAGTATTTAATATCATACAATTTAATTCACTGGCTGTTCTCACCCAAAATCAAATCCCCTTGAGGTACACATTGGACTTCCCCATCCTCTTGCATCACCCACGAAGTGCACCCAGATCCTTGAGCAAAAGCAATCCCATGGATGGGTTTGCCTTTGCCTGAAGCAGGACTAACCCAAACTGCCTTCCCTTACATATTCTTGATATGCACTACGGGGACTTTAACCCTTTCTACAGTGGGTGGGAGTCTTGATTGGGCAGGGCCAGCTCCATTGGCACATCCTCTATTGTAAACTAACCAAGCAGCAGTTGCTCTGCTGCCATTGCTGTAACCACCCCCACAGGGCATTTGCCACCATCCATGAGTTGGTGTAGAGATAGAGCACTGGCCACCTTTCTCACTCAACAATATTTAAAGCCAGCTGGATGGCTTTCACCTCTGCAAACTGACTCGATTCACCTTTTCCTTCAGCAGCTTCGTAGACTCATCATGTGTGGGACTCCATGCAACAGCCTTCCACCTTCAATGTTTTCCCACAATGCAACAGGACCCATCAGTGAACAGGGCATATCGCTTCCCGTTATCTGGTAGTTTGTTATATGGTGGGCCCTCTTCAGCACATCTTACCTCCTCTTCCAGTGACATTCCAAAATCTTTGCCCTCTGGCCAGTTTGTGATAACTTCCAGGATTCAAGCCTGTTGTGTGATCAGTGCAACCCACTTACTCCACATGGCATCAGTTGCATGATGTGCAGAGGATGTTGTCCTAAAAGCAGGTTCTTTACCCAGTGTGCAAAGCCAATCACACACAGAGTTGAGGTATTTCTTTATTGCAGGTTTGCAAAACTGGGAGCTAGGCCATAAAGCTAGTTCATTGATCACAAAAGCAGTCATTCATATATACAATCTGAATTAGCATAATTGATATATTCATTATTTACTATATTTCTACTGGTGATTAAAATTATTTGTCTTTAAGCTAATTGGCTAATTAATTTCTCGTTTCCATTTAAAGTGATTTAAAATTTACTATGCATGCTCAGAGGGTCAGGGGCTTTAGTGAGTTGGGGACTTGAATTGAGTCAGAGGTCACAATCTCTCCCTGCCACCTTTAACTTTCTCCCAGTTACTGCAAATGATGCTGACTTCATTCCTCCTTATCTTGCAGCTGCCTTTGTTAGCAGGTGTTTTCCTTTACCAGGCCTCTATGTCCCCATCAGAGGATTAGGTAGCTCATTAACTCCTCTTCATACCAAGATAAACTGGTCATAATGTTCAGTTCTCTTTTTGGCCTAAGGTTAAGTTTCACACTGGTACATCTCATGCCTTCTCAGTTTTCCAGACATAAAGGATATCTTCCTTTTGAGCATCCAGCCCAGCACCAGCAGCTGGGGTGCTAAGAGGGGCTGTGCTTCAGCACCGACCACTTCTGAGGCAGCTCCAACTCCTTCATAAGCTGCCAATATCTCTTGTTCAGTTGAAGTGTAGTGGGCTTTGGATCCTTTGTATCCCCAACTCCAAATCCATAGGGGACATCCTGGGGTGACCCCAGGTGCTTTCTGCCAAAGGCTCCAGGTAGGGTCATTCTTCCCAGCTGTGGTGTAGAGCACATTTTTAACATCTTGTCCTGCCCAGACTGGCCCAAGGGCTACTGCATGGACTATCTCTTGCTTGACTTGTTCAAAGGCTTGTTGCTGCTCAGGGCCCCATTTAAAATAATTTTTCTTCTGGGTCACTTCATAGAGAGGACTTACAATCAGACTATAGTCTGGGATGTGCATCCTCCAGAAAGCCTGTTTTTCCTCTTTATGAGTCGGTGGAGACATAGCTGCTATCTTCTTGATCGCATCCATCGGGATCTGGCAACGTCCATCTTGCCATTTTATTCCTAAAAATTGGATCTCCTGTGCAGGTCCCTTAACTTTATTTCGCTTTATGACAAAACCAGCCTTCAGCAGGAATCAAACTATTTTCTTCTCTTTCTCAAAGTCTTCTTCCACTGTATTACCCCATATGATGATGCCATCAATATATTGCAAATGTTCAGGAGCTCCACCCTTTTCTAGTGCAGACTGAATCAGTCCATGGCAAATGGTGGGACTGTGTTTCCACCCCTGGGGCAGTCGATTCCAAGTGTACTGGATGCCTCTCCAGGTGAAAGCAAACTGTGGCCTGTACTCTGGTGCTATAGGAATGGAGAAGAATGCATTGGCAATATCTTTGTGGCATACCACTTGTCTGCCTTTGGCTCCAGTTCATACTGGATTTCTAACACGTCCGGCACAGCAGCACTCAGTGGCAGTGAGATTTCATTCAGGCCATGATAGTCCACTGTCAGTCTCCCCTCTCTATTAGATTTTTGCACTGGCCAAATAAGACTATTAAAGGCTGAGTGTGTCTTCCTGATCACTCCTTGACTCTCCAGTTGATGGATCATCTTATGGATGGGGATCAAGGAGTCTCAGTTAGTGTGGTATTGACACCCATGTACCGTTATAATACTGATTGACACCTGCTGTTTCTCAACCCTCAGCACTCCCACCACAGAAGAGACCAGGCAAGGTAGACAACTGTTCAATTTCCTGTGTCTCCAAAGCAGCTATACCAAAGGCCCACTGATATCCTTTTGGGTCCTTGAAATACCCTCTCCTGAAGTAGTCTATGCCAAGGATGCACGGGGCCTCTGGGCCAGTCACAATGGGGTGTTTATGCCACTCATTCCCAGTGAGGCTCACCTCAGCTTCCAATAGAGGGAGCTGTTGGGATCCCCCTGTCACCCCAGAAATACAGATGGGTTCTGCCCCTTTATGTCTTGATGGCATTAAAGTACACTGTGCACTGATATCTACTAGGGCCTTGTACTCCTGTGGGTGTGATGTGCCAGGCCATCGGATCCACACAGTCCGGTAAACCCTACTGTCCTTTTCCTCCACCTGGCTGGAGTCAGGGCCCAGCTAATCCTGATTGGAGTTACTCACTTCTTGTGAAATTGACTTAGTAGTGCCTTCAAGAGGATCAGTAGTAAGATCAGTCCTACGCTGTCTAGGGAATTTCCCACTGGGGCATCTTTTTCCTTGGGAGAATCCCCTTTCACAGTTGTTTTCCCTCGCAACTCATGTACTGGGGCCTCTAAGATTGAAGTGGGTTTTCCATCCCACTTCCTCATGTCCTCTCCATGGGCACATAAGTAAAACCACAGGGTACCCCGTGGTGTGTACTTTACATATGACCTTGAGCAGGGGAGCACCTACTCCTAACAGCTGAGATACGGGCCTGTACAGGTGGCGAGTAGGACATGTCCTCCTTGAATTGCTGGAACTCCACAGCCAAGATGCAGTCCTGTAGGAAGGAAGAGAGACTTCCTTTGTATTGCCAGAGTTGGCCAGCCACTTCATCCACTGTGTATCCCTGACTTTCGCCACAGGTCACTATTGCCAATGTGTTGGCATATGTCAGTGGTGCACTTCATAGAAACTTCTGCCACATGGACAGCAGGCATTGGACTTCATCTGGGTCTGTAGGTAGCTGCTCGCTATTCAGATTGTTATAAATCACCTCCAGCAGAGCCACTTCACTCAGGTACTGGATATCTCTCTCCATGGTGGTCCACTTGCCTCGATGACATACAACATCTTCCTTGAAGGGGTACCTTTCCTTCACCCCTGACAGAAGTCACCTCCAGAGGCTGAGAGGGCTTGTGTCTGTCTTCCAATCTCCTTGTCAATGCCCCCTTCCCTAGACAGGGATCCCAGCTGTTTGGCTTCCCTACCCTCTAATTCCAAACCACTGGCCCCGTTATCCCAGCATTGGAGCAGCCAGGTAACAGTGTGCTTGCCTGGATGATGGCTGAAATCCTTTTGCAGATCTTGCAGCTAGGGATAGGGATCAGGTGATCACATCTGCCTCTGCCTCTTCTTCCTGTTCTTGTGATGACTCTGGTTCATCTTCATCCCTCACTAAATGGACTGATTTTTTTTGTATATTTCTTTTTCTGTACAGGGGCAACTGTTACCCACACAGATTGGTTCTCTAGTTCAGCTGCAGGGGTAAAATTCCAAAGCATTGGAGAGGACTGCGCTCCTAGGCACTTGCCCATGCTCTCCCACACACCCTGCCACTCATAACTCTCCAACCTGGAGGCAGATCTCTGGGTGGTATTCTTGAAAAAACTTTGTGTAACACTAATCAAGACCTGGGACATATACAAGACACGTAACAATAGGAACAAACTGGCCTGATTGTCCCGTGGGTATTCAAAATTCTCAAAAGCTGGGAAAGGATCTTCCCCTGTCTTGCCCATCGATTGGGTGAGGTTACTAATTAATGACAATGACACACACAAATCCCAAATTAACCTCATAACCAGTGATATAATCATATCATAGGTCAACAATATCAAATACAGCAACATGATCGTCCTGATAAACATCACCACAGAGAATACATAGTGTACACCACTATGTGAGCAAATGGACCAAGATGGTGACCATGGATCATAATATACAGAGTGCGTATAGAAAAAATTGTTTGAACATGCTTGGGTCAAATCTGTTATTATCTCAACCTTTCATCGAGCCCCACGTTGGGCACCAAAAAGGATTGTTGTGGTTTAAAGCCATCTGAAAACTAAGCACCATGCAGTCGCTGCCCACTCCCCTCCCCCTCTGAGGCGGGAAGAAAAAAAAGGGCTTAAGATAAGAGGAGTTTACTTGAACAACACAGTGAAAGAGAAAACAATAGTAATAACAATGATAAAGCGAGTGATATAGTAGGATTAGAGGGCAGTGTGTCATGTGATAGCATAGTCGCAAGGGATACTGGTGTGCTAGGAATCATGGCAGTGCATGGAAATGGTCAGGCAGGAATTAGGCCTTCTCCCCCCCCCCCCCCAAAAGGAGATGGGATCAATAGCCCAACTGAAGTGCATCTACACCAATTCTCACAGCATGAACAACAAACAGGAGGAACTAGAAGTCATTGTGCAGCAGGAAAACTATGATATAGTTGCCATCACCAAAACATGGTGGGACAACACGCACAACTGGAGTGCTGTGCTGGACAGCTACAACCTCTTCAGGACCGACAGGCCAGGAAGGAGAGGCAGGGGAGTGGCCCTGTATGTCAGTGAGAGTATTGATTGTCTTGAGCTCAGCAATGGTGATGAAAGGGTAGAATGTTTATGGATTAGAATCAGAGGAAAGGCCAACAAGGCAGACATCATGGTGGGAGTCTGCTATAGACCACCCAACCTGGATGAAAATGTAGATGAAATATTCTACAAGCAACTAGGAGAAGTCTCACAATCACTGCCACTTTTTCTTGTGGGGGACTTCAATTTACCAGATGTCTGCTGGAAATAAAACACAGCAGTGAAGAAACAGTCCAGGAGGTTCCTAGAGTGTGTGGAAGACAACTTCCTGACACAGCTGGTGAGGGAACCAACCAGGGAAGGCTCCATGCTGGACCTGTTGTTCACCAACAGAGAAGGACTTGTGGGTGATGTGAAGGTTGGAGGCCATCTTGGCCACAGTGACCATGAGATTATAGTGTTTTCTATTCTTGAGGCAGTAGGGAGGGGGGTCAGTAGAACTGCCACCTTGGACTTCCAGAGGGCAGACTTTGACCTTTTCAGGAGACTGGTCGGTAGGGTCCCTTCAGATACAGTCCTAAGGGGCAGAGGAGTCCAGGAAGGTTGGACAATCCTCAAGAGGGAAATCCTCAAAGCTCAGGACCAGCACATCCCGGTGAGCTGTAAGACAAGACGACATGGTAGAAGACCGACCTGGCTGAATAGAGAGCTTTGGCTGGAGCTCAGGAAGAAAAGGAAAGTCTATGGCCTATGGAAGAAGGGGCAGGCCGCTCAGGATGACTATAAGGGTTTTGCGAGACTATGCAGGGAGAAGATTAGAAAGGCTAAAGCCCAGCTAGAACTTAGTCTGGCCACTGCCATAAAGGACAAAAAAAATGTTTCTATAAATACATCAACAGCAAAAGGAGAGCTAAGGACAATCTCCATCCTTTGCTGGATGCAGGGGGAAATGTAGTGACCAAGGATGAGGAAAAGGCTGAGGTACTGAATGCCACCTTTGCCTCAGTCTTTAATAGTAAGCCCAGATCACTGAGTGCTTAGTCTCTTGAACAAGAAGGCAGGGATGGGGAGCAGAACCAAGGCCCCATAATCCATGAGGAAACAATAAATGAACTATTGCACAACTTAGATGTGCACAAGTCTATGGGGCCAGATGGGATCCAGGCAAGGGTTCTGAGGGAGCTGGCAGAAGTGCTCACCAAGCCACTTTCCATCATTTACCAACAGTCCTGGCTAGGGGGGAGGTACCAATCGACTAGAGGTTAGCCAACATAACTAACTCTCATCTACAGGAAGGGATGAAAGGAGAACCCAGGGAACTACAGGCCTGTCAGTCTGACCTCGGTGCCAGGGAAAGTCATGGAGCAGATCATCTTGAGTATCATCACGTGGCACGTACAGGACAACCAGGTGATCAGGCCCAGTCAGCATGGGTTTATGAAAGGCAGGTCCTGTTTGACCAACCTGATCTCCTTCTATGACAAGGTGACCCACTTAGTGGATGAGGGAACAGTTGTGGATGTTGTCTACCTGGACTTTAGTAAGGCCTTTGACATCGTTTCTCACAGCATTCTCCTGGAGAAACTGGCTGCTCATGGCTTGGATGAGTGTACTCTCCGCTGGATCAAAAACTGGCTGGATGGCCAGGCCCAGAGAGCAGTGGGGAATGGAGTTAATTCCAGCTGGCAGACGGTCACCAGTGGTGTTCCCCAGGGCTCAGTATTGGGGCCTGTTCTCTTCAACATTTTTATGAATGGTCTGAATGAGGGGATTGAGTGCACCATCAGGAAGTTTGCAGATGACACTAAGTTGGGTGGGTGTGTCAATCTGCTTGAGGGTAGGGAGGGTCTACAGAGGGATCTGGACAGGCTGGATCGGTGGTCCAAGGCTAATAGTATGAAGTTCAATAAGGCCAAGTGCCAGGTCCTGCACTTGGGTCACAACAACCCCCTGCAATGCTACAGGCTTGGGGAGGAGTGGCTGGAAAGCTGCCCAGCGGAAAAGGACCTGGGGGTGTTGATCAACAGCTGATTGAAGATGAGCCAACAGTGTGCCCAGGTGGCCAAGAAGGCCAACAGCATCCTGGCTTGTATCAGAAATAGCGTGGCCAGCAGGAGGAGGGAAGTGATTTTCTCCCTGTACTCAGCACTGGTGAGGCCCCACCTTGAGTACTGTGTCAAGTTTTGGGCCCCTCACTCCAAGAAGGACATTGAGGTGTTGGAGTGTGTTCAGAGAAGGGCAACAAAGCTGGTGAAGGGTCTGGAGAGCAAGTCTTATGAGAAGCGGCTGAGGGACCTGGGGTTGTTGAGTCTGGAGAAAAGGAGGCTCAGGGGAGACCTTATTGCTCTCTACAACTACCTGAAAGGAGGTTGTAGAGAGGTGGGGGTTGTTCTCTTCTCCCATGTCACAAGTGGCAGGACGAGAGGAAATGGCCTTAAGTTGCACTGGGGGAGATCTAGGTTAGAAATCAGGAAGAACTTCTTTACAGAGAGGGTTGTGAAGCATTGGAACAGGCTGCCCAGGGAGGTGGTGGAGTCCCCTTCCCTGGAAGTGTTTAACAGACATGTAGATGTGGTGCTGAGGGACATGGTTTAGGGACCCTGGCAGTGCAGGTTGAACGGTTGGACTCGATGATCTTAAAGGTCTCTTTCAACCAGATGATTCTATGATTCTGTGATAAAATTACATTTTGTTTCCTAAGAAAGACAGATGGCCTATCTATTTTATACTGTAGACATGGTAATGCTTAATTCCATTAAAAGTGATGGATACAAGGACAAGTTTTAAAAAAGCTATCATTAAAATTTTAGGTATCTACAACTAAATTAGTCACTCACTCTATAGTTCCTGTATAGAAATAAAAAATCCTAGTCTGTGATTCATTTCATGCTTAAATAGATCCTTAAAATGTCAGGCAAATGGTTCTCTAGTACAGCTTATTTTTCTTTGTGGACTATAAAGGAAGGCAAAGATGACTTGTTCAGGTATATAACTCTAAGTAAAATCAACATCTCCCTGTGTGTCAAACTCTTGCACATGCTATTTAAAATTTAACTTCAGTCTGTGCCAAAAACTTTCTATGCCGGAATACACATTCTGAGAATATTAATTTTAATGGTTGTTATGTTGAACATCTAATGGGATTATTTTTGTGAACATAAATAAGGCTGGAAGAATCATGTTGTTTAGTCCAATAATACAACTGAACTAGGTAAAACAGAGCATAAAGATATATGCACTTTTTATTAGGAAATTAATCTACAAGGCATATTGATTTACAAACTAATAGATTCTGTTAGAATAGATTTTTCTAACTATAAAACTTTCAGTCTGGAGAATGTTATTTTACTTTAAAAGCATCAAAATGAATTGTCCTCTGATGATTGTATTTTTAAAAGCTTTACCAGTACAGAGTAAAAGAAAGTTATATCATTTCAAATTAATCCCTTGCCACTTCAAAAAAAAAAAAAAGCAGAAAAGAAGCTCAAAAGAATCAGGCAATTGCATGTATGGCAGATGCAGTGGATATACCTCAGTCTATGAGTAATGGGTTTTGGTGATAATATACACAAGTAAGCTGCAAATTCTCTAAAGCTCATGACATATTTTGAACAATATATGAACTTAACTGCCAGAAAAGGCTAAAATTTATGGAACTGTCTGCTTCATTGTCCTGGTTTAAGATAAACAGGGTTAGTTTATCTTTGATGGACTCATCAAACAGCCAATGGTATATTCCTGCCAAGCACATCAGCTCATCTCACTGGTTGTAGAGTTTTTGGTGGGCCCTGGGGGCTTCCTTAAAAATGGTGTGCAGGCAGGACTGAGTCCCCTTTTTTCCTGCTACCCAGCACTGTTGCCTCCTTGCTACTGCTGCTCCGTGCCGTCCTGCTGCTCCACATGCTGTCCCAGCTGCTGCAACTGCTGCCATCAACTGTTTTGTTCCACAACCCAGCTGCTTCAGCACAAGTACCCTTGCCATGAGCATGGACTGCCACCGCTGCTGCTGTTCCTGCCACTCCTGGCCCGGCTGCACCACGTGCTGCTGCCACTGCTGCGTACTCTTCTGGTTCTGCCACTGCTGTGGCCGCCTGAACAGCCTGGTAGCCTTTACTGCTACTTTTTCCTTAACTGTGGTTTGGATGCACATCCCGCCCCTTCCCCCCCCCCGCACTGGTTCTGATCCTGTATCAACTTGTTAATCTCTTGTTTTCTGTATATAATATCTTTCTATTTTTATTAAAACTGTTTTAGTTTCCTAACTTAACAGAGGCCTCACAAACTTTTTCTTATCTCTTTTCTTAAGTCTTTCTCCTGGAAAGGGAGGGGGGCTAATTAGAGAGACAGTCTGTCCTGGCTGGGAACAATGGAGGCATCAGGCAAAGAAAGGATTGGACTTGGAAACCTTAATGAAAACTTTTGTTGTGCTTGTGAAAGCAGGAGGGGCGGATTCTGTTTTCTTGTTTTAATAATTCCTTATATAGAGATTATTTGCAGAGGCGAGGGGTAGAACGTCCTGGTTTAGGATTTTGGCTCTAGGGCAAGAGGGGTGTTCCCCCCTTGTTTGGGTGCGAAAGGAGGTTTGCTGCCTTTTGTTCTGGCATGCTCAGGTAGCATGGGGGACAGTGTGGTCCAGTGATTAATTTTTGAACATCAACAATTCAGTTTTATAAGAAGCAGCCATCCCTCTCCAGCAACATTAATTAAGTAGTGACCAAAAAACCTTGCATGCATAGGTGTCAATATGAAGTAAAATGCTGAACAAACACCTTGCAGTGTTCATTTCTGGTTATAAAAGAAGTCGCCAAAATTCAGTGTTCTGATCCTTGTTGTAAGATCTCAGACAAGTTACCTTTTCTTCCATCAGATGGCCAAGATTAAATTGTAAATAAGTAATATTAATAAGCAACTCAGAGAATTCATTATTATTTTCTATCACACTAGAAGTGGGATTTATCTCATATACCTATAAAGCTTTATGTATCTAGTCAAGACTAGATGTTCAGTCTCACTCCATAGTCAGTGGCGAAATACTGGAAGCTCTGGATGTGATTCATCCCATCCTAAGATTACTATCTAGATAGGTGGGATGAATCACCATCTCTACTTGACTCTTTCCATTGACACACAGTTTCTAGATGACAGCTTAAACTAAAAGGTTAACATTCAGGTAGGTAGAGTCAAGTAAAAATAATCCTAACTTGTGATTTTACTTTGGAGAATAAAAGAACTATTATAAATGTCCTTAAGAGTTTTCTTTTTATCCTTTTTTTGCCTATGCCTGGGTAAAGCATTAAGGCTATTAATGATCATCTCTATTTTAAATATGAAAATGCACTATTTCATGGTTAAACTTTACGGGAAATGTTCTATGGCACAGTTGCACCTTATTTGAGGCATGTTTTGTAGTACTGACAAAAACTGGTTGCTTAATAAAGGCAATAACGTAATAACGCTGGAAAAGAATTGTATTCAAAACATCTCTATAGACAGGAGGTTACCTAATAACATTCTACTGTAGGCTTGTCACTGTCTATGAAAGACAGACATGTATTATCATATAAATGAAAAGACTGCTTTTTTCCATCATCCATATCCTCACTCCCCCCTAAAAAAAAAAAAGGAAATGAAAAATATGTTCAGATTGAATTCTAGCAACATGACAGTCTTTGCAAATTCTTACCAACTCTTGACAGTACTCAAGTATTTTTAAGCCATATCAGAATGTAATTAAAAGTGAGGTGATTGTGACATCTTATTACTTGATGGTCAATTAATATTAAAAAGCAGACTGATCCAAATAACAGCCTGTGGACCACAGATTTTCCATGGGATGATTGCTTCTGGCTTACTTGTCACAGTATTCCTGCTTAGTGCAGGGAGGCACTTAGTCCCAGAATTGCTTGCCTTGATGGTATGAAAAACCAGGATGTTCTCATTTGGCTATTGCAGATGGTGGCCTGCAAAGATGCTTGAGTCATTAAAGATTATTTAAGCATTAAAGATGATTTAGGCATTAGAAAGTTTGTCATAAACAGTGCAATCTCTAGTGAACAGGGAAGTCAAAGGATGTGTACAAACAGGGAAGTAATGGATCTGCCTAGAAAATCTGATTAATATAATGAAATGTTATTCACATAATCAATCCCATTTTGTTCAAAAGAAATCAACTTCTGAGCCATAATTACATAAAAGCAAAGAACTTTTTTATGATGGAACAATTTTCTGTCAGAAATGCTGATTTTCCAAATGAAACACTACACCAACAGCGGTTTCACTGCTATTTTCACCAAAAACCTGGTTGAGAGGATTTCTATGAAGTTTCATATGATTAGAATTAAAATTAAATGAAGCACCTTGTTTTATCAGAATTAAATGATTTAATAAGGTCATGTTGATTTCTTTTTGTCAGAACTTTGATTTTGTGGATAATGTAGATGTTTGGACAGTTAATTCTGATTTAGGGAAAAGAGACATTTCAAAACAAGTGAATTTCCTGGAGAAGAGAAATTTCAAATTTCAGTGATGATTGGATTGCACTCCTGAAACAGGGTTACAGACTTAGGCCTAGAACTCCTAATTTCCCCACACTTAGGAAATTTTGGACAGTTGCCCCAAAATATTTTAAAGCCCATGTCTAAAAGCACTGAATAGATAGAAAAACTGGGTTTTCTCCTCAAAGGCAGCTTTTTATCACTGAATGTTTGATTTCACTCCAAACCAACACAAAAAAGATTAAAAGGCATTTTATATATATGTGTGTATATATATATAAAAAATGATAAGAATTGAAAAAAAAAAGAAAGTAAATAGCCAAACAACGTGTAGCAAAATACAGTAGACTCAACCAGGAAGATGGTTTTTAATTTGTCATATGCAGTCAAAATCACAGAATCTCAGAATCACAGAATCATCTGGTTGGAAGAGACCTTTAAGATCATCGAGTCCAACCGTTCACCCTGTACTGCCAGGGTCCCTAAACCATGTCCCTCAGCACCACATCCACACGGCTTTTAAACACTGCCAGGGAAGGGGACTCCACCACCTCCCTGGGCAGCCCGTTCCAATGCTTCACAACCCTCTCTGTAAAGAAATTTTTCCTAATATCCAACCTAAATTTCCCCTGATGCAACTTAAGGCCATTTCCTCTTGTCCTGTCATTTGTAACATGGGAGAAGAGACCGACCCCCACCTCCCCACAACCTCCTTTCAGATAGTTGTAGAGAGCGATAAGGTCTCCCCTCAGCCTCCTCTTCTCCAGACTAAACAATCCCAGTTCCCTCAGCTGCTCCTCATAAGATAATTTCTCTAAACCTTTCACTAGTTTCGTTGCCCTTCTCTGGACATGCTCCAGCACCTCAACGTCCTTCTTGAAGTGAGGGGCCCAAAACCAGACACAGTACTCAAGGTGGGGCCTCATCAGCGCTGAGTACAGGGAACAATCCCTTCCCTCCTCCTGTTGGCCACGCTATTGCTGATACAAGCCAGGATGCTGTTGGCCTTCTTGGCCACCTGGGCACACTGCTGGCTCCTGTTCAATCGGCTGTCGACCAGCACCCCCAGGTCCTTTTCCGCTGGGCAGCTTTCCAGCCACTCCTCCCCAAGCCTGTAGCATTGCAGGGGGTTGTCGTGACCCAAGTGCAGGACCTGGCACTCGGTCTTGTTGAATTTCATACAATTGCCCTGGGCCCATCAATCCAGCCTGTCCAGAACCCTCTGTAGACCCTCCCTACCCTCAAGCAGATTGACACACCCACCCAACTTAGTGTCATCTGCAAACTTCCTGATGGTGCACTCAATCCCCTCATCCAGATCATCGATAAAGATGTTGAAGAGGACAGGCCCCAATACTGAGCCCTGGGGAACACCATTGTTGACCCGCCACCAACTGGATTGAACTCCATTCCCCACCACTCTCTGGGCCGAACCATCCAGTCAGTTTTTGATCCAGCGGAGAGTACACTCATCCAAGCCATGAGCAGCCAGTTTCTCCAGGAGAATGCTGTGAGAAACGGTGTCAAAGGCCTTACTAAAGTCCAGGTAGACAACATCCACAGCTCTTCCCTCATCCACTAAGTGGGTCACCTTGTCATAGAAGGAGATCAGGTTGGTCAAACAGGACCTGCCCTTCATAAATCCATGTTGACTGGGTCTGATCACCTGACTATTTTTGATCAGATACTCAAGTAGTTTGGGAGTTACAATTTAGATTGTCCTGTCATTCATGATGTCAATTATAATTTTGCAATGAATGTAATTTTTTATCTGCATTCATAACTGCACTTCTATTTAGACTATAGTTCTCATCATACCTTTCAGACAATGGGGTAACTGTGAGAGAGAGTCCATCAGAAAAGCCTGATTAGAAAGGAAAGTAGGGTAGCAGGTGATGAATGAGTGTTTCTAACTCCAGTTTGATCATGTAAACTGATTTTATATGAATATTTCTGTACTAAAATGAAATACTCTGTGCTGATTTTTCCAATAGAAAATGTGGAATTTTTGACATTTTTCTTGATGTCTTTAAGGTGATAATTGTTTGCTACTGCTGTTAGATAACAGAGTTGCTAGTCAAGTGTCAGAAATGTCTGGTTTGAAGCTATGTTCTTCACGCTGTAGATGATGTGAGTGTTAAGTGTTAGTGTTAAGAGCTAGTAATTTTTCTTTAACACATCCCAGAGGACACTGGAATTCATCATGAATAAAAAAATGCCGCAAAGACTAAGACAGGGTTTTTTCCAGTATGGCTTCTTTTTGTATTATGTGCTACCAATGTTCTTCCATGCACTCCACTTTTCTCTTTTCCTTTATGTGGCTCACACTGCACAGTTCTGTATTTGGTGCCTATGGTCTCCGAATCTGCAGACTCATAGCTGCTGCTTTTGAGTAACCTCTATCAGCTAGATATTGTCTTACTTGAGCTGACTAATTTATATTTTAGGAAACAGCTGGATTTTTCAGTTGTAACAGACAATCATTCCCACTCTCCCTCATCATGAAGTTCTGGGAGATTTATCCATTCCTGCTTCCCCAGACCACCTCCTATTTCAATTATGTATGACTGGAGAATGACTGAACTTACTTAAAGGCTTAGAAGAGACCTGTAATTTTTTATACTTCCCAGTGAATTGAATTAATATTAAAAACAAAACCCAAAACCACTTCTCTGATTCATATTGATATTTTGTCCCAGAATGGAAAAAAAAAAAAAAAAGAATGGGTAGGATGTTGTGGCGTATTAACTTCACGGACTCCGAGGGGTGATCGAAGACCTTTATTTAGTGACACAGCAAGCCTTATATACCCTCTGTCTCTAAAGCAGTGATTTTCCACTAAAGCAGTAACTCCCCATTATCTTATCAGTTCAGCCTTACTCCCTCCTTTCCCAGCACTTGCCTGTTACAAGTATTTACAGTCCTTAGCAACTATTTTTAACTGGCCGTTTTTCTTTCTCCCGTGTCTTCTGCAGCTGCTCACTGATCCCACGGCTTCTTGCTTACCAAAGCGATTATGTCTTGATTTTCTGCCGATGATCGATCGCCAACTGTTCCCACAGGATGTCTGTGTTGTTATTAGAATTACAAAGAAATTTGAAGCTTCCAAAACAGCCTGTTCATTTGAAGAGTAATGATGCTTAATGTACCTCAGCAGTTCTATCAGTCTCTTTTGATTCCATTTGAAGCTGAAGGAACATACCATTTCTCAGAAATAATCAAGTTTCAAAGATATTAACTCAGTTACCCAAATTACCAAGTTACCAGTTACCCATGTTTTGAACACAGGATGATGACTTAATTTTCTGAGGATGCTAAGTGACTTTCCAGCCTGGCAAGTGATGTTCTGTTGTAGGAAGTAAATTGTGCAGACTTTATAGTCTAAATTGAATTTTAATCTCTCCAAACCAGACAGTTCTTCTAGGTAATTTTGATTTTAGCCTCCCTCCCCCCATGCTAACTACATACTACTCACTACCCTCAGATGTGGGACTGGACCATGATCTCTATATTGGAAATCATCTGAGAACACACACACACACACACACACAAAGAAAACAAAATGAAAAACCTTCCCAAAGCAAAACAGTCCTTCCAGATGAAGAAGTTGTTCTTTATATCAGGGACCCTGCAGACAGGGGAGCCATGTGGCTAAACTGAATTTAAAGGCAACCTGCTCTGGAGCTTAAGAAAGCCATAAGAGCGGAGAAGCTGGCACAGAGGGGACAACTGCCACTGAATGCTGGGAAGAGAGAAGGTTTCAAAAACATTGTGAAGGCAAAGGTTGTAGAGAGGAGGAGAAAGATAGAGACACATATTTTAAAAGGACATTTTATCATTTGAAAACCTGTTTGCTTTGGTCTGTTACAAAAAAAATTAGGACAAGGATTATTGTCCTATTAATTTCACCTTGTTTCATGGAACATTGTTGTATAAAATTAGTTACTGTTATTATCATGATAAATAAAGGACAGATCTGAACAGCACTATAAATTTTGGTAGTTTTAGATCTATTGCATGAATTTAAATGGATGTTTTTGTCACAGTTATCTATTCCCTTGACCACTCTTTTCAAAGAATTAAGGGCACAGAATTTTAATATCCAAATAAACTGTATTTTGCAACATAATTTCTTCAGTATTTGGAAATGCAGCAGTGCTAACAATGACCATGCCAAAATATAAACACTCACTATAAATAATTGTTACTAAACACAAGCAAAACATAGAACTTAGATCTTTTCCTAATCAAGCTCTTTTATCCTTGGACAGTGAGCTGTTGAATTAGGGTGAGGATGAAGACCTTGAAAATTCTGACCTTCCAAATTATACAAAATTGCAAAGGTCTGGAAATAAACCAGGAATCAGAGAAATATAACTGTAAAAAATTATTAGATATTGTGAAGAATTAAAAACAGAGACTAGAAATAACATTTTGAGAAATAATTCAGAAATTATACTGATCACACCAAGGAAAGGAAGTCACATACAGCATTGTTATTTAGAATGAGGGAAAATCCCTGGACAGAGCTACACAGATCTCTGGGTATTATGGAAAGCAAATTAGACATATTCTGTAATGGAATAGGGACTGAATATAATGGAAAAATCATAATCATGTGTCAGAGGATCAGTATTCCATTTCACAGGTCTCTGACATTTCTGTGTCATAGAGAGACATTTAAATGGCTCCCTGGTTACCAGAATCTAGGACAAAAAGGAGGAATATTTTTGAACAGTGTCCCATAAGTTCCACATCAAGATGTGTAAGATAAAATACCAAACCAAAGTAGTTGCTTATATGACTAATAGCTATCACAGCATTACTGTAGTCATGGCATGTTCTACAAGTTACTGCCTTCCAATGACAAGACTTTCTTAAGGACAGTCTTTAGCCACCCTGACATGCACTTCCAAAATTACTTTCAAAGTAAACCAAAAAACAGAATAAAATCCAGATAAGTAACTCATAACTGTTCATAAGGGAAACAGAGAAAAAATAATATTATCCACACTAAACTTTAAACTATGTGGTTTGTGTACTATGTGGTCTATCTAGATTTGACCCTCATCCAAGATACTATTGTGGAGGAGAAATAGGAAAGTTTTCTGGGAATATTTTGAAACAACATAGTTATGTTTTATTTATTTTAGAGGAAAGAGAGGGCATAGTGGAAATAGTTGGATTTGGCAAGAAAATGTAGAGTCATCCAAACCAATAGCTTCAAAGGTGAATTCTTTTTTCTCCAACTTACACTATCAAAGACTTTGCGAGTCTTAAATCTACATTTTTTTGTCAAAATCAAAAGAAAAAAAAGCACAGTCCAAGATAGACAAGACTCCTCACTAGGTCATTCATCTAAATTCAAATTATTGCTCTGTCCTCACAGAGTGTCAAAACCATTCACATGTTGTTAATTTTCAGGTGTATCTTTTTCAGTCTTACATTTAGAGCTATTCACTCCTTTTCAACAAGTATTCACTAGAAGAGGGTCTTGTACTTGGACCCTCCACAGCAGAAATCAGCTCGACTACTTTCATGTACTACTCCAGTGAAGGATGGAAGGAGCTGCAGAAGAAAAATACGTTTTGAAATAATAAAGTATTTTGTGGATGAGGATGGAAGCACCCTTTCTTACCCAGCTCCTGCTAAAACAGATGCCTGATGTTTTAGGATCCTTTCCCCTTTTCATCCTCAGGACTCAGTTCCAATTATATGCAAAATGCTGTGTTGTGAGGAAAATTAAGAACCTGATCTAGATTAGCTCTGTTTTAAGCTGGAAGTTGAACCAGATGACCTCCAAAGTTCCTTTCCAACCAAAATTATTGTATTCCTAAGGCTACTGTTCAGTATCACTTTTCACAGGTTGTCAAAAAGGAAAAAAGGAAGACATCTAGACTTAAACAGTCATGTCTGGTGACATGATCCAAATATACTCAATGCTCAATTATGTGAAGTTGTAATGACATAGAGAGGTAACCTAGAAATATGAAATACATATAATTGAGATTATAGGAATATAAGTAGCATATTCACTTTTGAAACTTAGATAAGCAGAGTTGGAGACAGCTTTAAATAGAAACAAGAGGTGCAAGTGGTGTATATTCTATTTTAATATACAGCTGGCCTGCATAACAAAAACCTTGATTGAATGATCCTATGTGGTACCTAGAAGTGGGCAGAAGGTTGAAAGACTTGCTTAAAGTATACCTGAATAATCCAGAAATAAAATAATCACCTCTACTTAAGAAATCTTTACTTGGGGATACTTTTGGGAGTGAGTGGGTCTTTTTTTTTTCCTTTCATTTTGGAGGCTTGTTCTTTCATTACTGTAGTTTATTTTGTTCATGAAATCAGTAGAATTTATGCTGACATTTTAATTACTGATCAAAAATGAGGACAGGAACAAGACAATGAAAATAAGCAAAAAACTTTCTCAACAAACAAAACATAAAAGAACCCATCCGAACCAGTTTTAAACTGTTTGCCCTGTATTTTTCTTTTCCAAACAGTGGCTCAATTCTTCACATAATATAATTAATAGTACATACTAAGCATTGAACAAGTAGGTCTTGGTGACACTGATAAAACACTCACCATCACTCTCTCATTGGAATTAGGCTAATTATGTACATAATTCGGTGTTCATTAATCCTATTATTATTTTACAGTATTATTCATAATTTAATTTTTCCTTCCTTTAATTTCAGCCTTGTAACAAATGAGAATGTTCCATTTTTAATTAACAGCCAAAATCTTGAAAGTACAGTATAATGGGACATTATGGGGGATCTATAGTGAGTTAATGACATAGCAACCAGCTAATGAGAATGAGGAATTTTTACAATGGCATTCTAAAATGAATGGCACAAAAGCATAAGATGTGTCAAATAACATTATTGCCTTCATCCTTACTTAGTCTTCAGAAGTGAGATTGACTTTACTACCATATCCTGCACTCCTCAGATAAACAAGATTCATCCATAACTGTGCCAGTTTAGGAAAAACCCAGTTTCTCCTGTTGGGAAGGTTTGTTTTAAACTGACCTATTGGAATATCCCCTTCCATTTCACGTTTAGCACATCTCGTTGGTTGTAAAAGTTTCTCGCAAGCGTTCCTGTCCCTTTAAGAGGCGCGTATCACCCCCACCTCACTCTTTGCACTCCAAGGGGCGTCCCTTATGCTTCTCTTGGCAGGCTTGCGGCTTATCTCCAGGAAAGGCTTCCAGGCTCTCGTTTTGGCTCCGGGGACTTTACAGGCTGTGTCCCCCCCGGCGCAAACCTCCAGAGGAACTTGCCTGCCTGCCTGCTGCTACTGCACCTGCCGCATCTCGGAGCCGTTGCCATGGAAACCCCGTGGGACAGACCCCGCCGCTGGAGACGCCGCACCTCAGTACTGCTCTTTCCCTGCTGCTAATGCCACCGCTTCGCTGCTTTTCTTCCTTCAATCCCCACGGCCAGATCGGTAGGACAGCACAGCCTGCGGTCTGCACATGGGATCCCGGCGTTTGTCACAGCCGCAACTTCTTTGTTCCGCTCTGCGAGAGCCCACGTGGCTGACGCCATTTTGAACACTGCTTCGGTATCGTTAACCTTCCCTCACCCGCGTTTAACCCTCGCTGCTCCATCCCGTACAAACCCTCCAATATTGCATTGGCTTTTCCTGTATATATTGTTCTAGTGTTATTAAACTTTGTTTCAGTTTTCCAAACGTTCAGAGGTCTCACAAAGTCTTCTTCCTTTTCCTATCTCCGCTTTTTAACTCTTTCTCTCCCGGTGCAGGGGAGAGGGGTTTTAGGGATAGGAGAGGACTCGTCCCCGTGATTGGCTTACCTCAGCCAACCAGTGACAATAACCTAGCAGTGGTTTTCTTTAATAGGAGGAAAGTTAGCTTAGTAAACCTCATGCTACTGCATTAGCAGTGCCATTCTCAGTCTCTCTAGGAGCCATTCTTTTACGCCAAAAACTATCTCCTATCAGGGAATAAAAGCAGGGACAGGAGAGGAGAAAAAGCTAAGGCTGGAAGAGTCCTAAAACAAACACCTCTTTAGAAAATTGTCTTTCATCCAGGGTCATATTAGGCTAGCTTGCAGAATGGCAGTGTTCTCTAGACACCATGGAAAAGTTGACTTCTCAAGATGAATATTTTACTGAATTCAGCATAATACTAATATTTAAGGGGCCTGGATTTTATTCAGGTACAAATTTAGTGAGTAATATTCAAGAGATCTGTATACCCCATCCTTACATGTAAAAGGGTAATATTATTTTGCTGCAACGAGGTGTTGTGGGGACTCCCACAATGGTTGTATGGAGGACAATGAAGAAGAAGGATTTTCAAGTAACTGATCATTCTCTGACTGCACAACAATTAAGAGCCTAGTATTTTCCACAAAGTTTTGCAGTATTAGTGCTACTGTAATTCAACCTAAATAAAGCTTACTGAAATAACTATATTTTTACAATAAGTGATTACAGTAGCATATACAGAATACTCTCTAGTCTACCTAATTTAGTACAGGTTGAACTATTAATTACATCTTTCATCTGGGAATACTTCTCTGTGCTTATTTAAGATTAGCCCCAGTTGCAGTCAGCCTAAGACATTTCTCTGTAACAGATGAAATTACTTACTTTCCAGAAATGCTTCTTCCTCCTTTGACTCAAAATGAAACTCTTGTAATCCCATGTTTTACATCAGAGACCTAACCTTGAGATGACTACTTTTAAATTATATGAATTCTACCCCCATGTTTACCTGATTTGCAAACTATTTTAAAAGTGTCAATTGAGAATCTTACTATCACTAGATACAAGTAGGTGTGAGTGTAGATCTCAGTTAATCCTTCATGGGCATAATACAAAACTCTGTAGAAAGGAACAGTCATAAAGTAGTAGCCAGGCTGTGTTGCAACATTTCTAGCTCTATTACCAGAAGTCTGTGGTCTCAAAACCTTCTCCTGAATCCAAATGTTGGACTGTGAAATCAGCTCTGATTCAAGACACATCAAAATGGTTTTCTGCTCAGTGAAACAAAATTACATATTTGACTTTGAGAAGGAGAAGGAAAATATGGATATCTTTCACCCATCTACCCCAATAATATGTGCAAAAATATAGGCAGAAAAAATATTAATATGCAACTGTATAAATACATAAGTGCAAAGAATTATTGCCTCATTTTTCTGTGAGCAAAGGTGAGCTATGGATTTTAACATATGAATAAGGTTGCATGAGAGAAAGCAAAAGACACATCAAACAGCATGTCATGATGTCTTTATTGAAGAACTTATGCCTTTTCTTTACAGTGATGACAAAGATGCTACAGCAGAAAAAAAGGCTTTTTTCCATTTGGTTTTCCTGCCTTCCTGGCATTTGTTTCAGTAATTACATTTTCCCCTTCAAGTTTCTACACCAGTTTTGATCTGAGATGAACACAGGAAGATTAATTTTGATTTGCTATAAAGGCATGACAAAACATGCAATTGTTTACATTTGAGAACTTAACCCTAAAACCAAAATAGAATAAGATAATTTTTTATTCAAATGTTATTGGTCCTGCACATATTCTACATAAAGAGAAAAAGAATTATCACCTCTTATTTCCTTTGTATAAATCAGAAGTGAAATCTAAATAACTGGGCATACCATGCCAAACAGTCATAAATCAAATCTGCCCCCAAACAAGAAGTATTCATAATAAAGATATGCAAATAGCATAGACAGAAAGCCTGCAAATCATTTCACAAGTAAATCAGGGTAAGTGGGCAGTAATAAATTCCTATGTGACTGGAACGGCAGAAATTTAGAAGAATTAGTGAAAGGTGTGAATGTTTTACAAGCAGATGGAAAGACGGTAATCATTTGATCAAGTGCAACTGGACATTGAATCATAGAATCACAGAATCATCTTCATCTGGTTGGAAGAGACCTTTAAGATCATTAAATCCAACCGTTCACCCTGTACTGTCAGGGTGCCTAAACCATGTCCTTCAGCACCACATCTACACATCTGTTAAACACCTCCAGGGATGGGGACTCCACCACCTCCCTGGGCAGCCTGTTCCAATGCTTCACAACCCTCTCTGTAAAGAAATTTTTCCTGATATCCAACCTAAATTTCCCCTGATGCAACTTAAGGCCATTGCCTCTCGTCCTGTCATTCGTTACATCGGAGAAGAGACCGACTCCCACCTCCCTACAACCTCCTTTCAGATAGTTGTAGAGAGTGATAAGGTCTCCCCTCAGCCTCCTCTTCTCCAGACTAAACAATCCCAGTTCCCTCAGCTGCTCCTCATAAGGTAATTTCTCTAAACCCTTCACTAGTTTCATTGCCCTTCTCTGGACATGCTCCAGCACCTCAACGTCCTTCTTGAAGTGAGGAGCCCAAAACCAGACACAGTACTCAAGGTGGGGCCTCATCAGCGCTGAGTACAGGGGGACAATCACTTCCCTGCTCCTGCTGGCCACACCAGTGCTGATACAAGCCAGGATGCTGTTGGCCTTCTTGGCCACCTGGGCACACTGCTGGCTCCTGTTCAATCGGCTGTCGACCAGCACCCCCAGGTCCTTTTCTGCTGGGCAGTTTCCAGCCACTCTTCCCCAAGCCTGTAATGTTGCAGGGGGTTGTTGTGGCCCAAGGGCAGGACCCGGCACTCGGTCTTGTTGAATTTCATACAATTGCCCTGGGCCCATCAATCCAGCCTGTCCAGATCCCTCTGTAGAGCCTCCCGACCTTCAGGCAGATCAACACTACCTCCCAACTCAGTGTCATCTGCAAACTTCCTGATGGTGCACTCAGTCCCCTCATCCAGATCATTAAAGAATCACAGAATCATCTACAGAATCACAGAATCATCTAAAGAATCAAAGAATCATCAGAATCATTGCAAATTATTCCATTTTTCATTTCAGGATGAGACACGTGATATTAACTTATTCCAGATTTATTTTTATAAATTCTTTGGATGGTGTTAGGGGTTGAGCTTCCGAGTAGAACTCAAGGTCCCTAACGCTCCTTAAATCCCTTACTAATATAGGGAAAAGGGAAAACAAAACTCAAATCTTGGAATATATGGATGGGAAACTGAAACAAACTTTTAATAAAAATTCTAAAATACTGTCATATCACAAAACTATATATTAAATGCAAAACAAGAAAACAATACAGTAAGGGTTAAAACACTGCAAAGGGAGGAAAAGGGAAAAAACTACAATTATGGCTGATTGGCCACAGGCCAGGAGATGACGTCACGCGAGGATGGTAGCTCAGAAGATGGCGTCTATCCAAAATGGCGTCGGGCCAAGTGATTAAAAGTTTTTAACAGCTTAGAGAAGTATTTTAACGAGTTCACGGGGAGACCTCTTTCCAGTGTCTGTAAAAGAAAATTTCAAGGACACTCCTGACCGAAGCGGCTTCAGATGCGGATAAGGAGAAGCCCTCGCGGCCGGAACGTGAAGGGGGGTGAGCTTCCCCCACGTCCGAATCCAGCGGTAGATTCTCGCCGAGTGAAAAATAGCTCCTCTCTTACCCGATACGAGAGAGATGCTGACTGAGTCCCACAACAATTCACAGCAGAGCTGGGCCGATAGACAGAAACAGTTCTGAGTTAGGCCCCGGGGTGGGGGGGGGCAGGCCGCAGGCTTTCGGCCTGGACGGTAGCCAGCCCTCTCGCTGTGGCTCTTTCTCCGAAGCTGTCCAGTGTCCAAAGAGGAGGAGACTCCTCCTGGCTGCAGGTTTTAAGGAGTATCTGCCGGAAGAAATCTTTTGACCTGCACTTTTAGCCAATGGGATGCCGGGTTTATGGAGTTTGTATGAAATAATCCCGATGCTCTATTGGGCACATGTCCAAAACAAGGAAGTCTGGGCTCAAACTGTAAGAGATGGGGATAAGAAATGGACAGAAATATCAACATCATGTAATTGAATACAAACCTAATGCAATAACTATTAGAACTAGGAAAAAAATTCTGTTCATTATTGGGGAGGTTATATGAATCTTCCTCCATAATGCTTGTAGAAGGGACTTTAAGATAAGGTGTAAACTCATATCTTCACCTCAAAATATTAATTTATATCCTGGCTCCAATATGTAAGAGAAAGGGAAGTGTCCTGGGTTCGGCTAGGATAGGGTTAATTTCCACAGCCAGGATATCTGGATCGAACCGGCCAATGAAATATTGATGTCATGCCCAGTAATATATAAGGGTCTAGCCAGAGGGAGGGGTGCAGTTTCAAGTGGTGGCAGGGGGCAGCATGGATCCATGTGGCAGTGGCAGCAGTGAGCAGTGCGTTGTATATCACTTGCTTTATTATTCTTTCCACTCTCTTGATGTTGTTCAAGTAAACTATCCTTATATCAATCCATTCGTCTTTACCTTTCATTCTACTTTCCCTCCCCCCCACCCCAGGGTAGGAGAAAGGAGGGAGCAAGCAGCTGCATGGTGCTTAGTTGCCAGCTGGGTTTAAACCATGACAGGAAGTAACAAAGACAACCCTGAGGAACACAGGTATGCCTATGATTCATAAAAGAGAAGATCACTTGCTGTCTCTTTGGACAACACTTATGCTATATTAATTATTGTGTCTGATATCTAGGAACTAAGGTAACAGGTATATTAGAAACTGGAAAGACAGATAAATTAGACAGTTTGATGAGGCAGAACCATCAGTTTTAACCTCAGCAAGGCTTATGTGCTCCAGGTACCTAGGCTGAACTCTGCCTTTTCACATACAGACCTTTAACATGAAATACTAAATCACCATGTTATTTGTACACAACTCTCTCTGTGGTTGGTATGTATATGTTCTCCTTGTGTTATAAATGGCAAGATAGAAAGATTATAACCATGTAAGGGCCTAGGCCTTAGTTACCTGGCAACAACGCCCCTGGAGTCTGTTCCTGGTTGGGTAATGTCTCAACCACTCCTGAACTGGAGCTGGGGTGATAGATGGCTCCTGACACCTGGCAACTGGGGCCAGTAAACAGCCAATCCTAGAGTGACAGGTTTCCAGAAGGGTGGGAACTGAAGACAATAAATAGAGGCTCACTTTCTCTTCACTGGAACACCCCTGCTGGCCGAGTCAGACTCCTGGACCCCCCCATCATCAGAGTCTGATGTTGAACCCCAGGACCGGTGATTTCTATCTTTCTCTCCCACTGAGTGGGAGACTCTTTCTCTTTCTCTTTCTCTTTCTCTTTCTCTTTCTCTTTCTCTTTCTCTTTCTCTTTCTCTTTCTCTTTCTCTTTCTCTTTCTCTTTCTCTTTCTCTTTCTCTTTCTCTTTCTCTTTCTCTTTCTCTTTCTCCTCTCTGTCTCTCAGACAGCAATCCCACCAAATGGGGAGGGGCTAATTACCCTCACCCTGCCAAGGTTTCTTTCCCTTTTTCCATTTCCTGTTTGATATTATATTCTCTCTTGCCAAGCCACTATTTAAAAATTATATATAGCTTTATAATCACACGTTACTATCTTAAAATTGTATATAGCTTTATAATCACATGTTAATGTTTCTATGAGTAAAAGTTTCTTTACACTAACGGACCCTGAGTGTTAGTATCACTCCTTCTTACCATGCAGAGAATTCAAAAACTCACCTACCCTAGTCTGGCTGAGCTGGAACAGGATGTTACAAACCAGCAACTTAAAGCTTGAGGTTCTCTATTATGCAACTGAATCTATAGTCACACACCTACAGTGGAGCCAAAGACTCTGTTTCTAGTTATTTGGTTAGAGTTTATGACATAGTTTTTGAAGTTACTTATCAAAACAATAGATGAACAGTTTTTCAAACAGGAGTATGAATTAGCTACCCCATTAAAAGTTCTGCAGGGAAATATTTAAAGTAAACTTCCCAAACAAGGAGCCAATCCTTCCTTCAGAAGAGATGCAGTTTAAGGAAGCAAAACTTTGTCAGAGCTTCATTTCTCATGTATCCTCAACTTCTTCCCTATTGGAAAGATAATTTCTCACTAACTGCTTTTTTTTTCCTCTCTGCATTTTTTTTTTTTTCCCAAGGCACAAACTTTAGTCTAATTTCTTAGGTGACTGAGATGCTAATCGAGCAACTCAAGACAGAAAGGCTAATGAAAATAATCAAATGTAAAACTGTCCAGGGGAAACACGCAACTTCGAAGTTAAAGAGCAGAAATTGGCATTTTGAAGCCACTAGAGACAGCCTTCTTGTTACAAAGAAGACCCTGGGGAGTGACTATCTGAATTGCTCTTGTTCAGGCTGGCATCTCAGTGACAGGGAAATTGTAATTAGGATTAATGAGAGATGTGCCAGCACCCCACAGCATTTTGTTTAATTTTTTGAAGATTGCTAACAGGTAGCAGGACTTCCCCCTATGGGGTTGACTTACATAAAATCTAAATCTCTCTCCATGCAGAGAACAAATATGATACAGGCAAGGGAGCCCAGATGGTTATGTTTTTCTTGTTAGAATTTTAGGCAATCTTCTGGAAGTTAAGATAGAAAATCAGATCTTGGGATTTTTTTTTTCCCTTCTGTGTTTAGTTATGCAAGAGGAAAACAATGGAGTTTCACTGAGGTAGCTGAAATCAGAATCTGATCTTTCATTTTTTCATCCAGCTAATGAAAATTACAGATTAGAGATGCATCAAAGACAGTTCTTATCTTTGCCATTAGAATCAGTAACTGCATAAGAGAATAATTTCAGTATAATTTTTTGGGTATTTGCAATTAATTGCCAGGTAAAAATAACAGTTGTTCCAGAAAATGTGTAATGTTACATATGTAAAAACTAAAAGTTCATATTTAAGAACTGAACTCCATTCAAAAATTCTTTTGAAGTGAGATGTCATAAGTGACTCCAATAGAAAAACATGCACAATGGGAAAGTTTTATGTCTGTCTCCAAACATGAACTAAAAAACTCATATAGAAACAACATCCTCTTTAAAACAAACAAACAAAAACCAACCAAACAAAAAACCCTCACTCAGATGTAGGCATGGGATTGCAAAGAATAAGTGAGGACAGTTATGAAATAATCAATTGGTGGCTCTACATATAAAGAAATGTAGTTCCCCAGTGGCTGAGCTCTAGCTTTGACTTTTGTTCAATAGCCATCAGCATGTATCAAGTACCCTGTGAAAGAGACAACCAGGGAGTGATAAATATACTGCATATCATTTTAGCAATTTGTTTCTGTGAGTTGAAGCAAGGCCCTGAATATGAAGGCAATTCAAAGCTAGGAAAGATTCCTTTTGTACAAATTTGAATGCTACACTTGGGCACTGAAACATGCAATAGCATATATATTTTTTCCTCTCTAAGAGTTTCATTTTAAAATTGGAGGGAAAAGTTCCAGAAGCCTGGAGAAAATTTGTATTTGAATGATTCTTTGGTATGGTTGGCTGACCCTTAGAAATCTACATATACTCAGAAAAGCCTTTGTATATTAGGACTTTTTTCAAAACAAATCCAAGCTTTAATGGAGGATTTCTATGACCATTGGTGGGTCCTTCAACACTGCAGGGGCCGCAAGTCCAAAACAATAATATCCTCTGCCATAATGTTATGCTACCTTGTAAATACCAGCCTGTACAATAGATATACGAAGAACTGGACAGCATGGGAAAGAATGAGGAGGAACTGAGTGGCTTGGGAAAGCAGAAGGGGGAGACACAGCAGAAGAGATAAAAGACGGATAGAACAGTCTGAAGGCCGGTTGAAACCAGCATAAATCACAACAAACTGTAGCAAATACATTTATCCTGCCAATTTACAACCGTATATGGGAAAAGGAATGCAGATAAGGTGATAGGGACACCAAGGAATACCTCTTCTACAACTGCCAGATGACTCCAGAGACCACCATAAAAATTTCTCAAATCCCAGGCTGCATGTATAATGACTATACAAAAATATTAATCAGTTCCAAGAAATAGAATGAATATGTATGATTATTTCAGGAAAAATAATGCATATGCATGTAATCGGGTGACATAAGGTTTGGTTGAGGCAGCATACGGCATGCACGACAGGCGGAATTATCCCCTGTGCATCCGGTGCTGCAAACAAAGAAATGCTGCTTCTTAATTCTACATTGGTGTTAAGGAGTTTCTTCCGATTTTTGGTAACAATAATAGTTCAGGATGGTAAATAAAATTTTAACCATGCTCTGTCACTGAGCTTAAAACTTGGCCTAAATCTGTCATGGGTTAAGGCTGGGCCAGCCACTAGACAAATGACAGAAGCTCTCTATGAACCCCTCTCCCTTCCCAAAGGGGAAGAGAAAGAGAATAAGGGAGACTGATGGATTGGAAAAGAAAACTAAAACTGCTTCAATGGAAATAATAACAATAAAATGAAAGATATACAAATATAGACAAACCCAATACCGAACCCAACCCCCTGATGGCAATTATATCACCATCACCACTGATGCTGCAGGGCAGACACTGGGGAAGGCCCAGACTGGACTCAGCGGCAGACAGGAACCAGATTCAGGAGCTGGATTCTGGAACTGGATTCAGGAATGCATGGATTGGGATTGAAGGCAGAATGGAGAGAATCCTCCTCAGACACCGGCTATTGAAGAAGAGAGCTTGACCCTTGTGATCCCTCAGCTTTATACCGAATACAATATATATGAAATGGAACACCTTGTTGGTTAGTGTAGGGTCACCTGTCTGTTCTGCTCCTCCTTCCAGGTGTGACCTTCTACTTTATGGCACCCCAACATGGTACACAGGATTTAGCAGTGACCTTGGTCTGCACAGGAGCAAGTACAAGCAAGAGCCTTTCTGCACACCCATCCTTGGTAGTAACTGTAAACATCAAGCACTGTCACTTCTCGAAGCAGACACTGTCTGCAAAAATATGCCGTTAACTTCAGAAAGTGCCATTAGTTAGAAGAGACTGAGCTGGAAAGTCAAATCACTGAACAGAATGAGTTCTGTTCTAGCTCAAACCAGGACAGGCAGTTTTGTATGTTCAGTCTTGCCTGCATCTTTATGATGGGTGTTTTATTCTTTCTGAGAAGCAAAAGGACAGAATGCATTCCATGTTTGGTGTGGATGTTCCATACAGGAGAATAAAGATTTTGTTGTTGTTGCTTATTTATTTCTCATCAGTTTCTGATGTGCTGTTACAGAAATACCAACATAAGTGCTTATTGTAGATGCAGTTATGCCAGCATAAACTGCTTTGTGATACATGGGAATGGGAACAAGCCCCACCAGGATCAAGGAAAAACATTATAAAAGTCAAAGTGTATCCACTATAAGGGCTGCAAAGTATCCATAATAACAATAATAGGAATGTTTCCTCTCTGAAATAAATTGTACCAATAGTTCTGTGCTTAGAGTCCATGTTCATACCAGCCATAAACCAGTCACCCAGGAAAATGTTTCAGTGTATGCTTAATTTCAACCTGTGAATAATTCTACAGATATTCTTTTCATTTTGCTGGGAGTACTCATCTGCTTTTCATCTGTACACATGCTTTGTTGGGTCAGGGTCCAAAGCATTTGAACAAATATTTATCAGATATTTCACAGAATTTTCCAGCTCTACTGGGAGCCAGATTCATTATGCCCCTGCATGTTCTTATACCAGGGGTGGAAATGAGCCTATTCTCTTATACTTTGAAAAAGAACTGATTTATCTGATTGGAACCTGAATTATAAGCACATTAGTAATTCAGTTCTGTATATAGTCTGGACACACAATAACTAGATTTGTATTCGAATAGTGCAAAGCTTTTCATCCTCATGGCTTAGTACACAGGTGTAATCCCCTACAGAATAGATTACTTCTACAAGCTGGCTTCTCTAAATAAGGCAGTGGGTAGCATTTATGGCTGTCTACATTGACTTTGCCATTATGGGCCAAGAATCAGACTTGGTGTGATCCCAGACCCATACTCCTTTATCCATCTGTAACTTATCTGTTGGCTCCCCAGGATCAAGCTCGTTACGAATCCCATCTTTTCTTCCACCGCAGGATATTTTTGTTCTTGAAGGGGTACCCTAAACTCATGTGATTCTACCACAGTCCCCAATAGGATATGTGCAAGTGGCCAAGACAGGCTCGATATGCATTGCAAGAAGGTTCTGTTTTTCAGTGGGGGGTTGAACCTGAAGTTTCTCCATCATCATTTTCTAGATGTGGATTCAAAGCTACACCTAAGAGCAGGCTGGCATAACAGGAATGCAGAGTGATTTTTGGACACAACCTTGAGCTTCAATTAGCATTTCAAATATAGTGGAGAAGGTAACTTGGATTAGTTAGTTATCCTTCCATGGGGAGCTCTGGTTGCAGTCCAAATGTGTCTTCAAACTCTTAGTCAGTTACAGAAGTGGGCAGTTGTATATGTACTTTTATAGACCCAAGCTCAATTTTGGCACCCTGTGGCTTGTGTGGAGTGAAATGCTGGCTCCTATCTACCTATTCAAAATATAATGGGAGTAATGGCCTTGTGTCTTTCATGATTCATTAATGACTTAAGACTGCTTATATATGTTAGCTCCAACTGTCAAGCATACAAGTCAGATTTTAGTACCTATCTGCCCATTTTGTTTCACTTAGAAAGCCAATATTCACCTCCTTTTTAAATGCTTTTAATATCTTCTCCCTAGTCTACATGATTATTCCTTGTAATACCCAGTATTCCTCACATCTGAGGTAATACTAATATTTAAAGTTTGTTGAGCTTTCCTGGAGTTTTCTCATTGTCTAGCGATATTAACAAGATTTTACTTTTTTTTACCGATTTTTTTAAAATGTTTTGTTAAAGATGGGTTTCATTTGAACACAATGAATTCTGTTGAATTCAATGTTCTCATTACTTTACAGCCATCATTAGCTTGTCCTTTTGCTCATTAAAACAGGCCTAAATGCTCTCTAGCCAGTTTCCATGGATGTATTTAAACAAGTTCTCTTATTCTCCTTAGCTTCTATGGCTAGCAGTAATTTACAATGCCTTATTTATTTATTTTCTATTATTATTATTTACCGTCAAACCTTAACATATTTTACCCTTGTGTGATTGTTGAACTGTTAAAGAAGAGCCACGTAACTGTGTTCCCATAGAAAAGTTAATCATGTTGTTGATGAAAACTGGAAACACAACCATTGCTAAGATTCAACTGAGTGAAATGGGGTGACAAGACTGGGGGGATTTGAAAACAGAGAGAGCTTAGGATATTGCCAGGGGATTTTAGCCAGCTTGATTGCTTTCTGAAGAATGAGGTAATGGTGGGACACGAGACTAGAAGTAAAAATTTTTTTGCTCTAATGTCTCAAATCATGGTTTTCAAACTGAGAAGTCTCAAAAGATTATATTACAAACAGAATTACTCATTTCAGGCTGAGATATGATAGCCGAGGAGCTTTTCTTCATCCTCTGTTGTTAATTGAAATAATCTGATTTAGCTCCCATTTATCTTTTCATTTGCTTAAACATAAACCACCCAAGTCACAGAAGGCAAAGGCAGAGACTGGGAGAATGAAGAACCACCCACTGTAGGAGAAGATTAGGTTTGAGACAATCTAAGGAACCTGAAGGTGCACAAGTCCATGGGACGTCTGCATCTGCAGGTCCTAAGGGAACTGGCGGATTAAGTGGTTAAGTCACTATCCATCATATTCGAGAAGTCATGTCAGCCTGGTGAAGTTACCACTGACTGGAAAAGGGGAAACAGAATCCCCATTTTTAAAAAAGGAAAAAAAAGGAAGACCTGGGGAACTACAGGCCAGTCAGTCACACCTCTGTGCCGAGCAATATCATGGAGCAGATCCTCGTGGAAACTATGCTAAGGCACATGGAAAATAAGGAGGTGATTGGTGACAGCCACCATGGCTTCATTATGGGCAAATTGAGCATGACAAATTTGGTAGCCTTCTATGACAGAGTTACATCATTGGTGGATAAGGGAAGAGCAACTGACGTCATCTACCTGAACTTGTGCAAAGCATTCAACACTGTCCTGCATGACATCCTTGCCTCTAAATTGGAGATACATGGATTTGACGGATGGAACATTTGATGGATAAGGAATTGACTGAATGGTTGCACTCAAAGAGTCGCGGTCAATAGCTTGATGTCCAAGTGGAGAGCAGTGACGCGTTGTGTTCCTCAGGTGTCAGTATTTGGACAGGCGCTGTTTAACATCTTTGTCAGTGACATGGACAGTGGGATTGAGTGCACCCTCAGCAAGTTTGCTGATGACAACAAGATATGTGGTGTGGTTGGCACACTGGAGGGAAGGGATGCCATCCAGACAGACCTTGACAGGCTTGAGAGGTCGGTCCATGTGAACCTCATGACATTCAACAAGGCCAAGTGCTAGGTCCTGCACCTGGGTCAGGGCAATCCAAAGCACAAATACAGTAGATTGAGAGCAGCCCTGCAGAGAAGGACTTGGTGGTGTTGGTTGATGAGAAGTTCAACATGAGCTAGCAATATACATTTGCAGCCCACAAGGCCAACCATATCCTGGGCTGCATCAAAAGAAGCGTGACCAGCAGGTCAAGGGAGGTAATTCTGCCCCTCTACTCCACTCTCGTGAGACCCCACCTGGAGTACTGCATTCAGTTCTGGGGCCCCCAAGACAAGAAGGACATGGACCTGTTGGAGTGAGTCCAGAGGAGGGCCACGAAGATGATCAGAGGCCTGGAGCACCTCTCCTACAAAGATAGGCTGAGAGAGTTGGGGTTGTTCATCCTGGAGAAGGCTCCAGTGAGACCTTATAGCAGCCTTCCAGTGTGGCAGGGTGCCGAAGCACCTGGCTCTTGCATTGATCATCGCGGATGGCTTTTTCTGTTAATAATCTTCAAGATGCTGTTTGCATTAGACGCTGTAGATGGCTTTGCTTTTAATAACCGCTAAAGAAATTGCTTGTATTAAGAGCTGCAGGTGGCTCTGCTAATAATAACCTTTAAAGATATGCTTGGAAACAGAGCAAAGGCTTGTAGGATAGATATATAAAACAGAGGAGTGACGGCCCGATGAGGACATCGAGATAAGGAAGCAGAAACAGAAAGAATGTGGAATGATTGGATGTTAACCGAGCGGAACGCTGCTCAGGGTGTGTGATAGTGACTGAACGCGGTCACTGTGTGCCTGGCTGAGCCTGCCTGAGAACAGAGCCAACATTAGTGTCCCAGTTTAGGAAAAACCCAGTTTTTTCCTGTTTGGAAGGTTTGTTTTAAACTGACCAATCGTGAGTATTCCTCCCATTTACGTTAGTACATCTCATTGGCTGTGAAAACTTTTCATGGGCCTCCCTGTTCCCTTTAAAAGCCTCACGCCAGCTCCAGCTTCCAGTCTTTACACTCCCGGGGCTGGTCCTTACACTTCCGGTGGTCTTGCACTCCGGGGCTGGTGGCTCGAACCTCCAGGGGAACTTGCTCAGGCTTGCGGCTCGGTGGGAGTGGCGCCGGCTCTGCTCTCCAGCTTACAGCTTGCTTTGCTCTCGGCTTTCTCTCTCGCCTGGGGTTTTTGCTTTCTCTCGGCGTATCACGCGTTCCTGCACCAGCACCTGCCTACAGCTACTGCACCCCAGCTCTGCGGAGCAGATCCTTCGCCACTGCACCCCCGCGCCATGTGGGACAGAGCCCTGCCGCCACTGCTGCTCCTGTCGGCAGCATGCTTTGGAGCTGGTTTTTTTTCCCTGCTGCTGACCCTGCTTCGCTGCTGTTTCTCTAAATACCAACGACCAAATCGGTTCGGCAGCGTGAACCTCGGCTTCCACGTGGCACCCCAGCATTTGTCTCAGCCACCGGGGTCTTTTGTTCCACCTCCGTGAAACCCACGTGGCCGCCACCATTTTGGACACTGCTAGGTATTCATTTCGCTTTGTTTCCTTAACCGCGTTAACCCTCACTTTCCACCCCATATAAACCCGTTAATATTTCATTGGTTTTTCTGTATATAATATATTTTCGCTAGTGTTATTAAACTTGTTTTGACGCGTGGAAGAACTCCGCAATCAAAATTGGTTGTGAAGCAGGTCTGTTTATTGTGATTTCAGCTCTATAGAGATGGGTGCAGCAGAGGTCCA
The DNA here is from genome assembly GCA_009769605.1 of Bucorvus abyssinicus. Taxonomy (NCBI): domain Eukaryota; kingdom Metazoa; phylum Chordata; class Aves; order Bucerotiformes; family Bucorvidae; genus Bucorvus; species Bucorvus abyssinicus. The sequence continues at coordinate 11,365,707 of CM020064.1, read as the reverse complement.
GGTACCCCTAAAGATGCATGCACACCCGCCGTAGTTTTAGCCTCTTATTTAAAGCAGTGAAACATACATATTCACGGATTGCTCAACAGTCTAATTCAGATGCATTAGATCATCCCGCTCTTGATGTAAATTAGGTCTCCTCCCCTTTGCACATGCGCAGTCCTCTTACATGTAACGAGTCATGTAACTTCATGCATCGCATGTCTCATTAACTTGAATTTAAGCCGCCCCTGGGAGGAGAAAGTAATATTCATCAGTCTATTAAGCAGGCGCAGTTCAGAGGACGGCTGGTCGTTATCTTGGTATCCATCGCCCCAGGGATACCTTCCTGTAGAGACAATGCCTCTCCTCTTTATCTTGTCTCGGACGATGAAGTGTCAGGCAATAAGACCCCCCTCCCTAGGCCTTGCATTCTTTAAGTGATAACGGGGCTGGTGAGCAAGGGAGGGTCTTAACACTTTTTGTTTCTTTTGTTTATACCGAGCTTTGAGCAGGACGGGACAGGCAGTTTGAGCAAAGCTAGCTAATATCTTGAATTTCAGAAAATATTTTCTACTTTCCCAACTCAGTTTCAGTTTTCCGAACTTCCAGAGGTCTCACAAATTTTTCTTTCTTTCTTTCTTATCTCTGCTTTTAACTCTTTCTCTCCTGGTGCAGGAGAGAGGGAGGTTAGAGAGAGGAAAGAACACATCACCGTGCTTGGCGTACCTCAGCCAACCAGTGACAGTTAGTAAACAAGAAGATGAAAAAAGTCTCCAGCCTCTCCCACGGTGATAAATAATTGTTTGGTAGCCTGTAGGGTTAGCAAAAATTTGTATAAAAGGGAGCTGGGAAAAAATAAAGAGAGCTTGCCTCCTGACAATAGTCAGTTGATCTCGCAAGCTTATTTTCAAGAATATCAAGACTTATTGTCTTCCCTTGTCGCAGCCTCGACAAATGGTGCTTCATGTGAGGAACGACGAACAGCTCGACGGAATTGGTATGTCCGGACTTTCCTTTGTTAACATACTCTAGCATACAATAAATAGAGTACAGGGATTACGAGTCCCGGAGCTGTTTACTATGGGTCAGTCAGCTACAAAAGAACAACGATTATATGTACGTATATTGCAATAAATTTTGAAAGCGGCTAATTTTAATGTCTCAGAAAGACAGATTGAACAAATGTTACTCACGGTAAAGGAACATTGTAATTGGTTTCTATCGGAGGGTTCTTACAATATAGAAATGTGGAACAGAGTTGGAGAGCACTTCGAAACTCGCAAAAACCTTGGTATGAATATCTCAGAGTCATCTATGCTTGTTTGGAGGATGCTCTATATAGCTTTACAACCCTTACAAGGAAAGGAGAATAAATCCTCTCCTTATGATAATAAGAAGGAGGCAGAGGACACAACAGATTCTGTAGAAGAACCCACAGTAAAAGATATCAGTCAGTCATCCAGTACTTTAATTCCCCAGGTTAATTTGGCATCAGCGCCTCCTCCTCCGCCTCCACTCTTAGCTTCTTCAGATAGCAACAATTTACCGTCTGCATGGCCTCCCATATATCTGGGGGATATTAATTTAATGCCAAGCAGCAATAGCCAGTCAGCAATAGTGTGTACTGCTCTGGAGCGCTGTATGAGAGAGGCTTTAGAACAGGGGGATCCCTGTGCTTTTCCTGTAATTTATCGAGCACACAAAGCACCTACTCATGAGGGTTTGCCATATACAGTCTTTAAGGAATTAGGGAAAAGTATACGGGAAATGGATTACAAAATTCCTTTACAATTGGATTGATAGAAGCAATAGAGAATGGATACATAATGACCCCCTGGGACTGGAAAACCTTGGCAAAAACAGTTCTTACTCCTGCACAATACTCTGTATGGATGGTGGAATATACTGATTTAGCAATTGCGCAGTCCATTAAGAACCTTACCGATGGCATTGTGGTGTCCCCTGATATGTTACTGGGGCGTGACCAGTTTGCGACTCCTATGACTCAAGCTCAACAAAATAGATGATTATTTAGTCAAGCCTCTGAATTAGCTATAAAGGCATGGAGGAAGACACCTTAGATGGGAACTAAAGAAAATTCTTTTGCTAACATAAGACAAGGACCACAGAAACCTTATGTCACATTCATAGACCGACTTCAAACTGCTATTAATAAGCAGATTGATAATGCAGAGGCAGCTGACGTGCTTCTCTTTCAGTTAGCATATGAAAACGCGAATACAGATTGTCAAACTGCTCTAACCGCTATTAAAGGAAAAGCTAAAAATATTGACGAATATATAAAAGTATGTCAGAATGTGGGCACAGAAACCTGTAAGGCGGCTGCTCTAGCTGCTGCCTTACAAAAGACCACTGAATTGAAACCTCGCTCTCTCAAATGTTACAATTGTAATCAAGAAGGGCATTTAGAAAAGAAATGCCCCGTTAAACTGGGAACTTGTGGAAAAAACACTCCAATGCAAATTTGTCCTCGATGCAGGAAGGGATATCATTGGAGTAATCAATGCAAATCAAAGTTTGACAAAGACAGTAATCCCATTTCAGGAAACTGACCACGGGGCGCGAGGCCCCACGCCCCTACAAATTACAGGGTCATGAATACTCTCATGACTTCCCCGATAAATGCAGAACCAACAACACATTCACCACAGGTTCCAGAACCTCCATTTTGGACTTGCAAGCTGCAACATCAGGAAGTGCTGGGCTCAACTTGGCACTTGCCTCAGAATTAACGCTAACAGAATTAGGTAAGGTATATTTAGGTGAAACAGGAGTTTATGGTCCTTTGCCAACAGGGACAATGGGATTATTGTTGGGAAGATCAAGTATTTAAAAAATGGGGATTTTTGTGTTACCTGGAGTAATTGATTCGGATTATCAAGGGGAAATAAAAGTCATGATACCTTTGCTATTAGAATTTGCTGTGTTGTTGAAAGGACAACGAATAGCTCAGCTTATTTTATTACCTTACTGGACACCAAAAGCAGAAAATAAAGCTAGGAAAGCAAGAAGTTTTGGAAATACGGATGTGTCCGCTTTCTGGACAATGATCGTTGACAATAAAAGACCAGTTCTTACAATAAAATTAAATGGAATATCTTTTGAAGGCCTGATTGACACTGGCGCAGATATTACAATCATAAATAATGCTCAATGGCCAAAAAAAAATGGCCTTCTCACCCTGTAAGGGCCCAAATTACGGGAATTAGAGGTTTTCAGATACCAATGCAGAGCCAAAACATGCTTTTTGCAGAAGGGCCCAAAAGTCACAAAGCCTGGATTCAACCATATGTTATGCCAATTCCATTTAATCTGTGGGGTCAAGACATTTTAGGTCAATGGGATTTACAACTTTCTGTGCCTCCAAATTTAGGGTAGGGGCTGCTGTAAAAACCCCCCTCTTATCCATCAACTGGAAAAATGATAAGCCAGTTTGGATTGAACAGTGGCCTTTAAGGGGGGAGAAACTAATACAAGCAAAAAAATTGGTACAAGAGCAACTAGAACAAGGACATATTGAACCTCCTCTGAGCCCTTGGAATATGCCTATATTTGTGACACCAAAAAAGTCGGGAAAATGGAGACTAATTCATGATTTCAGAACTGTAAACACTACTATGCATCCGATGGGGGCACTTCAGCCAGGAATTCCTAATCCTACTATGTTACCAGAGAAATGGATGTTAATCATGATTGATTTAAAGGATTGGTTTTTTACCATCTCACTTGCCATCCAAGATAGACAGAGATTCGCCTTTTCTGTTCTCTCAATTAATTGTGAAAAACCTATGGAAAGGTATCAGTGGAAGGTTCTACCTCAAGTAATGATGAACAGTCCCACTATTTGTCAATATTATGTTAATATGGCTATAGAACCAGTGAGAAAAGAGTTGAATGATGAAATTATTTACCATTATATGGATGATATTTTAATCTGTGCTCAAACCATGCATCAAGCTGAATGAGTTTTTGAAAAGTTACAGGAATCTTGTAAGATTTATGATCTTCAGATAGATAGCTGAAGAAAAAATACAAAAAACAGAACCCTGGAAATATCTGGGATGGATTCTTACAGAGAGAAATGTAAAACCCCAAAAGTTACATATTAATCTGTCAATAACAACTTTTCATGAATTACAGAAGGTGTTAGGATCTATAAACTGGATTAGATCTTTATTAGGAATATCAAACAGCATGTTAAAAAATATTTTTAATCTTTTAAAGGGTGACTCTGATTTAAATTCAGAAAGATAACTCACAACAGCTGCCAAACAAGAATTACAACTTGTTAGCAATGCGTTAGAGTCTTGTCAGGCATCTCGCTGAATTCCTGGAGAACCTCTGCAATTGTTTATTCTGCAGGATGATAAGACTTTCATGGGAATTTTAGGACAGCTTGTACCATCATTACAGATTTTAGAATGGATATTTTTGCCTTTCATACAGACTAAGGTCATTAGTACAATTGAAGAACGATTATCCCAAATTTTGATAAAAGGTTGTTTTCGCTCACAACAGCTGACCGCATGGGATCCAGATACCATTCACCTCCCTATAACAAAGAAAGATGAGGAAAATCTTTTTATCATTAGTGTACACATTCAAATTGCCATGATGGATTATTTAGGCAATATTGAACATCATTTACCCCATGACAAATTATTACAAAGCATTTGTAATCTACCACTTTCCCTTAGAGCTTGTGTACAGAGTTATCCTATTATGGAGGCTCGCACTGTATTTGTAGATGGTTCGGGAAAATCAGGAAAAGCTGCTGTGTGTTGGCGACAAGGTGGTGAATGGAAATCAGTTATTACACAAAGAGCAGAAATAGAGCCTGTAATACTGGCTCTCCAAACATTTCCTGAAGAAGCAATTAATATTGTTTCTGATTCTCAATATGTTGTTAATATAACCAAAAGAACTGAGAATGCATCTATTAAGGAAACACCAGACCAAGAATTTTGTTCTTTACTTATGACTCTTGGATCTTTAATATGCTCTCGAAAACAGGCCCTCTTCATAATGCATATTCGATCTCATTCTGGACTTCCCGGTCCACTTACTGAAGGGAATGACCAAGCAGATATGTTTGTTGCTATAGCATTTTTTACCTTTCACTTTGATAACGCTATACGATCTCATCAATTTTATCATCAAAATGCTAAAGCCTTAATGAAGGAATTTCAATTAAGCACAGCACAGGCATGATCTATCATACAAAGTTGCCCTGATTGCCAGAAGTACTCCAGTGTCGTTCCTGAAGGAGTTAACCCCAGGGGCTTAAAAGCTAATGAAATATGGCAATCTGATGTTACACATATCCCAGAATATGGGAAACTTAAATATGTTCATGCGACTGTTGATACTTTCTCCTGTTTTATCTGTGCTACTGCTTTATCAGGAGAAGGCACCAAACATGTCCAAAGACATTGGACAGCTTGCTTTGTGACAATGGGATGCCCAAAGAAAATCAAAACTGACAATGGATCAGCTTATATTTCTAGCCGTATAAGAAGCTTTTTACAACAGTGGTCTGTTATTCATGTTACGGGCATTCCATATAATCCGACAGGTCAAGGCATTGTCAAACGAGTACATCACTCATTTTGTGTAAACAAAAAAGGGGGAATATGTTATCCCCTCAAGAATGATTAGACAATGTACTTTTTACCCTGAACTTTTTAAATCATGATGAACAAAATTATACGGCAGTGGAACGCCATGTGAAAACTTTTATATCGACAACTCACTCTCCTCAGGTTTTATATAAGGACCCCCAAGGGAGTCCTGAATGGCAAGGTCCGGTTTCATTATTAACCTGGGGAAAAGGGTATGCTTGTATTCTCTCACCTATAGGTCCTCGGTGGTTGCCAGCGAAATTGGTAAAACCCTACCATGAGCTGGAAAGATCAACTGTTCAATCCGATCCCTCAAATGGAATATATGAAGCTGCAGGATGGAAAGATACGAATGTCCAGACGATGACCGATTCATTCTGATTCAGGCCTCATAACTTGGGGAAGCTTGAAACAAGTACACCAGAAAGCAGAAAGTATGCTACACTGTCTCAACATTCCACGGACCCCCGAGAACCTGTTCTTGGCTGTTCTGACCCAGATTTCTGACCTCAGAATCGTCTGTCTCGGGATCTCCTCCTTGAAGAAAACGGAGAAGGATGTGATGAATGCCCTGCTTGTCACTCCTGTGCAAGTTAAAAAGAAAGGGGGAGATGTGGCAGGATGCCGAAGCACCTGGCTCTTGCATTGATCATCGCGGATGGCTTTTTCTGTTAATAATCTTCAAGACGCTGTTTGCATTAGACGCTGTAGATGGCTTTGCTTTTAATAACCGCTAAAGAAATTGCTTGTATTAAGAGCTGCAGGTGGCTCTGCTAATAATAACCTTTAAAGATATGCTTGGAAACAGAGCAAAGGCTTGTAGGATAGATATATAAAACAGAGGAGTGACGGCCCGATGAGGACATCGAGATAAGGAAGCAGAAACAGAAAGAATGTGGAATGATTGGATGTTAACCGAGCGGAACGCTGCTCAGGGTGTGTGATAGCGACTGAACGCGGTCACTGTGTGCCTGGCTGAGCCTGCCTGAGAACAGAGCCAAGGTTAGGAAACAAGAAGAGGAAAAGAGTCTTGGGCCTCTCTCCCACAGGGATAAAGAATTGTATGTTAGCCTGTAGGGTTAGCAAAAATTTGTATAAAAGGGAGCTGGGAAAAAAATAAAGAGAGCTTGCCTCCTGACAATAGTCAGTTGATCTCGCAAGCTTATTTTCAAAAATATCAAGACTTATTGTCTTCCCTCATCGCAGCCTCGACATTCCAGTACTTAAAAGGAGCCTACAAGAAAGCTGGAGAGGGGCTTTTTACAAGGGCATGTAGTGATAAGACAAAGAGTAATGGCTTTAAACTGAAACAGGGTAGATTTTGATTAGATATAAGGAAGAAGTTTTTCACTGTGAGGGTGGTGAGGCACTGGAACAGGTTGCTCAGAGAAGTTGTGGATGCCCCGTCACTGGAAGGACCAGGTTGGATGAGGCTTTGAGCAATCTGGTCTAGTGTAAGGCCCTGCCCATTGCAGGGGGCTTGGAACTAGATGGTCTTTAAGGTCCCTTCCAATCCTAGACATTTTATTATTCTGTGATTCTATAGATCAATAGATAGATAGTCCCTACACAGCTGCATACAGAATTGGTTGCTGTGGTTTAGGATTTTGGCTCCAGGGCAAGGGGGGCTGTTCCCCCTTTTTTTGGATGTGAAAGGATGTTTGCCACCTTTTGTTCTGGTGTGCTCAGATAGCATGGGGGAAGGGGCTACTGGCCCCTGTAACCTGCGTTGTGAAATGCAGCCCCCGGCTCCAATTTCGTACCCGCCCCTGGCCCAAGCTGTGTCAATCTTTGAATAACACTATAAATAGAAAAGGGGCGAACACCTTTTTCTCTTTTCTGTGTGCTCTTTTGTTTGGAAGGAGAAGGACAAAAGAGAGAACCACTGAAGCAGTCACCTTGGCAACAAGAACTTTGCTTCAAGTATATACCGGGACAGTAAAGATCTTCTGTGTGGCAAGTAGACTTTTAACTTTTCTTGAGTGGGGGTGGAAAGAAGAGGGACAGGGATGCAGGAACCCAGGGCCTCCACCCCCTGTATTGAGAAATGATTAATCACGGCGTGGGAAGAGAGAATAGGTCAGAGAGCTGAGAATGAAGGCACCACTGGAATGCAGAGACCCAGAAACCCCCGTGGAAACCCAGTGACTTTGATCTTTGGAAGCAGGCCGGCACAGCACTGGAGAAGTCAGCCCGAGCAATGGACACCCCACCCCATCCCCCACCCCCCACTCCCATGGAATGGAGGCAGCTGTGCTGAGCTGCCTCCTCTGGGGTGAGAGGGCTACGTGTACAGAGGAAGTTTGTCCCATAGACCAGCCTGGAACTTCATGTCAGAGGTTAAAAGGACTGCGCCCCTCCCACTCCTGTATTCCCCCTGCTTCACCTCTGGCGATATCTGCGTGTGTGAGGGCTCAAAGAAGTGGAGCGGTGGAGTGGAGGGAAGGTGTATATATATATGTATGTATTTAAGATCTGTTCTCTCTTGTTCTCTCTGTCCTACCGTAATTTAAGTGATGATTTGTTGTTTTCGTTGTTTTGAATTAAATTAATTTTGTTCTCCCTAGTCAAGCCTGCTTGTTTGCCCACAGCCATAAGTGGTGTGTTAAGCCCTCCATTCATTCCCACCTCGAGCACTTCAGTTTCTTTTGTTTTCCTCTCAGAGGATATAAAACTGCTCTCAGTTTTCAACCAGTGACATTGATAAACATAGAACTAGAAGTAATAGAAATACATAGCAGTTGGCTTCTTCAGTAGATGACTTTCATGACAGAACAAGGTGATGGAGGCAGTTGAAGCAAGTCAGAAAGGAAGGTACCTTCCCTTTGAAAAATATTATCAACAAAATTCGATGGTTGTGACACAGAGTGTATTGACAGCCCAGGAAAAGAGAAATCATCATGCAACACTGACAGTCCAACTACATTACAGATGCAGAACTCCCAGAGGGACCAATCACAGTATGGTTGTCTTCTAATCCACCTGCTTACAAACCTAATTCAAAAGTGCGGTTACTTAGAAGAGACTTAGCTAAAAAGTAAAATCACTGAACAGAATTAGTTCTGTTCTAACTCAAACTAGGACACTGCATCCATTCAAGAATCACAGAATAGCAGCACCACAGAATGGTAGGGGTTGGAAGGGACCTCTGGAGACCATCTAGTCCAACTCCCCTGCTAAAGAAGGTTCACCTAGATCAGGTTGCAAAGGATGGTGTCCAGGCAGGTTTTGGAAGTCTCCAGAGAAGGAGCCTCCACAACCTCTCTGGGCAGCCTGTTCCAGGGCTCTGCCACCCTCAAAGTAAAGAAGTTTCTCCTCATGTTTAGGTGAAACTTTCTGTGTTCCAGTTTGTGACTGTTGCCCCTTGGCCTGTTGCTGGGCACTGCTGAAAAGAGTCTGGCCTCATCCTCTTGACACCTGCCCTTTAGATCTTTATAAGCATTGATAAGATCCCCTCTCAGTCTTCTCTTCTCCAGGCTAAACAGACCCAGGTCCCTCAACCTTTCCTCATAAGAGATGCTCCAGTGCCCTCATCATCTTGTAGCCCTCCGCTGGACTCTCTGCAGTAGTAGTTCCCTGTCTCTTGAACTAGAGAGCCCAGAACTAGACACAGGACTCCAGATGGGGTCTCACTAGGGCAGAGGGGTAGGACAACCTCCCTCAACCTGCTGGTCATGGTCTTCTTAATGCATCCCAGGATACTATTGGCCTTCTTGGCCACAAGGGCACATGCTGGCTCATGGTTAGCTTGTTGTCCACCAGGACTCTCAGGTCCTTCTCCATAGAGCTGCTTTCTGGCAGGTCAACCCCTGATCTGTACTGATGCATGGGGTTATTCCTCCCCAGGTGCAGGACCCTACACTTGCCCTTGTTGAACTTCATTAGGTTCCTCTCTGCCCAACTCTCCAGTCTGTCCAGGTCTCACTGAATGGCAGCACAGCCTGACGGTGTGTCAGCCACTCCCCCCAGTTTTGTATTGTCAGCAAATTGGCTGAGGGTACACTCCATCCCTTTATTCAGGTCATTGATGAATATGTTGACTAAGACGACCCAGTACTGACCCCTGGGGAACTGCTAGCTACAGGCCTCCAACTAAACTCTGCAGCACTGATCACAAGTATCTGAGCTCTGTCATTCAGCCAGTTCTTAATCCACCTCACAGTCCACTCACCTAACCTACACTTCCTAAGCTTACCTATGAGGATGTTATGGGAGACAGTGTCAACAGCCTTGCTGAAGTTGAGGTAGGCAACATCCACTGCTCTCTGCTCATCTACCCAGCCAGTCATGCCACCATAGAAGGCTATCAGATGGGTCAGACATGATTTCCCCTTGGTGAATCCATGTTGACCACTCCCAATAACCTTCTTTTCCTCCACATGCTGAGAGATGACCTCCAGAATGAGCTGTTCCATCACCTTTCCAGGGATGGAGGTGAGGCTGGCTGGCCTGTAGTTTCCTGGGTCCTCCTTCTTGCCCATTTTGAAGACTGGAGGGACATTGGCTTTCCTCCAGTCCTCAGGAACTTCTCCTGTTCTCCATGACCTTTCAAAGATGATGAAGAGTGGCTTAGCGATGACATCTGCCAGCTCCCTCAGCACTTGTGGGTGCTCATGGATTTGTGGGTGTCCGGTTTGCCTAAATGATCTCTAATACAATCCTCCTTGACCAAGGAAAAGTCTTCCTTCCTCCAGACTTTCTCTCTGACCTCCAGGATCTGGGATTCCTGAGGTCCAGCCTTAGCAGTAAAGACTGAAGCAAAGAAGGCATTCACTAAATCCTCCTCTGTATCCTCCATCACCTGGGCATCTACCTCATTCAGCACCAGGTCCACATTTTCCCTAGTCTTTCTTTTGCTACTGATGTACTTAAAGAAGCCCTTTTTGTTGTCTTTTACATCCCTTGGCAGTTTTAATTCCAAGAGGGCCTTAGTCTTCTTCGTTGCATCTGAGCATGGCTATCTAAAAGAGTCCTAAAGGGAACTCTCTTTGAGGACTCCATCTACAACCACAGCTTAGCTCTGCCCTCCTGTGTCATGTCTCTTGCTTTATGGCTGCCTATACCTTGGAGAAGGGATGCAACAATACAAAGGTTTGCTTTATCGTCAAAAATAGGTGCAGTGAATATCTAGTTCCCAAATTGCCTAGGCAGCACCTCTACTTAGGTGCCAAATTAGGAGTTACCTTAGAAATCCAAGCCTACTACACTTGTTAACCTGGCAGAACTTGACAGTATAAATGATTTAAGTATATCTTTGTAAAGGCATCTAGGTTCCATTCCACATCCAAAATAATCATGCTTACGTTCCTGACCTTTTATGCCTTTTGGTTAATGTCACGGAGGAAAACATCACCCAGAAACCTGTGTGAAGCTAACTTCTACAGTCAAACAGCCCTCTCTTGCAAACATCTGAGAGCCTTCCAATCTCCTTAGTTGTGATTAATGGGTCTATTCATGTGTGTAAGGTTATTAACAGAAATATTCATAGAACCAGATACTAAACCAATGAGGAATGAATCAACAGGTTAAAATGGGTGTACAGAGCTGATCAGGTTATGCTCCACATTAACTTCTTTGTAGTGACCTAAATTATTTATTTATATCCTATAAAGAAAAAGCTAGACTATGCAGAAAACCTTACAGTTGACAATTCTATATGGCTGATTGCTGTTTTTTTCTTCTCTTCTTGTGGGTTCACCTTGGCTAACAGGCAAACTCTCACCCAACTGTTCACTGACCCCTACCCATCAGAAGGATAGGGGCAGAAAATAGGAAAAACAGAAACAAGAAAGCTTGTGAGTTGAGATAAAGACAAGGAGATCACTTACCAATTACTGTCATGGTCAAAACAGATGGGAAAATGAACTTAATTTACTGTCAATTAAAGTAGATTTGGGTAGTGAGGAAAAAAAAAAGGACAAACCTTAAAGAAGTATCTTTCCTCTTGCTTTCTCAGAGTCTTCGGACTCCTCTACCCACACCAAGTTGCCCAGGGAGGTAGGGGGTACAGTCAGTACCAAGCAGTTTATCTCTGCTGCTTTTTCCCTCTCATACTTTTCCCCTGCTTCGATGTGGGCTCTCTACAGGCCTCAGCTCCAACAGGAATATCTACTCGTTCTGGTGCGAGGTCCTCCACAGGCTGCAGTGTGGCTACATGCTCCAGAGTTATCCTCTCCACAGGCTGCAGGGGGATCTCTGCTGCTGGATGGGAGCACCTCTTCACCCTTCTCTTTCACTGGTGTTAGCAAGACTGTTTGTCACTCTTGTTGTTCCCTCCTCCTTTCTGTTCAGTTTTTTTTTGGCCAGTTCTTAAACATGTTTTCACAAAGGCACTACCAGTCTTGCTGACAGGCTCAGCTGTGCCCTGTGGTGTGGCCATTGCAGATCTGACTGGAACTGGATAAACTGGTGTCCTGCTTTGAGTTAGAACAGCACTCATTCTGTTCAGAGATTTTACTTTCCAGCTCAGTCTCTTCTAACTAACTGCACTTGCTGAAGTTAACGGCATATTTTTGCAGACAGTGTCTGCTCCTAGCAGTGATAACGCTTGATGTTTACAGTTACTACCAGGGACTGGGATGCAGAAAGGCTCTGGCTTGTACTTGCTCCTGTGCAGACCAAGGTCACTGCTAAACCCTGTGTCCCACGGTGGGGGTGCAGTAGGTGAGAGGCCGCGGCTGTGAGTGAGGAGGAGCGAACAGGACAGGTGACCCTACACTGACCAACCAGCTGTTCCATCCCATAGACATCATATTCAGTATAAAGATGAGGGTCTGGCCCCCTCTTGCTCTCTTCTTCAATGGCCAACATCTGAGGAAGCCTCTGTCCGTTCTGCCTTCAATCCCAGGCCGTGCATCCCTGAAATCCAGTTCCGGAATCCAGCTCCTGCATCCAGTTCCCGTCTGCTGCTGAGCCCAGCCTGGGCCTTCCCCAGTGTCTGCCCCCAGCATCAGTGGTGACGGTGACGTGATTGCCATCAGGGGGGTTGGATTTGGTACTGGTATTGTCTATATTTGTATATAGTTCATTTTGTTATTATTATTCTCATTAGGGAAGGTTTACTTTTCCAATCCATCAGTCTCTCTCCCTTGCTTCTTTTCTCTTTCCCCTCTTTGGGAAAGGGGGGGGGGGAAGGGGGGGAAGGGATAATAAAGATCATCTGTCATTCGTCTGGAACCGGCCCAGCTCTAACCCTTGACAGATTTATTGGCGCCCAACGCGTGGCTCGATAAGGAGCTCTGATTAATTGCCCAAATAGTTTAAATTCCAGTTGGCTCAGTTGAGAGTGTATCAGACTTTTTCTCTGAGATTTTAAGGACTGGAAATTAAAACGGACTGCTTACATCATGTCGATGCTCAGAGTGATAATATATTGTATCTTTTTAGAATTTGCTTCGGAGTTAAGTATTGTAGTGTCGCCTTATCTGCCGTATGTGCTGTGTTATTGTTTATTTGTTCTGAGTGTTTATTTGAAAGTTACCCGTTCTGGGTGCTGGGCAGAAGGCGCCGCTTTGTTGCGGTTTCTATCACTGATTTATGCCGCGTTAAGCTGGGCAGTGAATGCATCTAGGTACTATGGGCATCACATAGCGGATCTTGTTACCAAGTACACATTTGGTTTTACTTGGGGAAGTTCAACTTCTCCCCATCATGCTAATGTGACTTCACAAGATTCTGGGAATCCATTAGATTGTGAGGATGGCAAATATGGTTATTTCAATCAAAATATCATGTTATTTTTATCATTATCATTAGTATTGATTTTTTCCCTGATTCTTTTTACTGTGTGGCGTCAGATTAAACATTGGTGCAGGTATTCCCATCAGGCAGCCGCCTCAACTCGTAGAGTGAGTGCTGCTTTGGCAACACACATTGCAGCTACTCAGACTCTGGGAGGCTTTATGACATGCTCTGCAACTATTCAGACTCCACGAGGTTTTATGACATGCCCAACCTGTGCCGCAACTGCTCACACCCCTCGAGCCCCCCCAACAAGCACTGCCACTGCTCCAACTCCTGATAAGGGCACTGCTGCTGCTCCAACTCCCACAACAAGCACTGCCGCTGCTTCAACTCCAGCAAAGAGTGCTACAGCTCCACAGACAGACACTGCGGCTGTTCCCACTCAATCAGCATCAGTACAGGTTGCTCCTGTGAGGAAGAAGAAAAAACCAAGACAGGCATATCGCCCATATAGCCCATCTCACCCAAAGACAGATGAGGGAGAGAGTCTTTCTGAAGCACAATCATCAGAGGAGGATTCAGAACCAGATGTGAAGGTTGATGCCCCTGAGACTGGGAAAAAACACCTATCCAAAACAGATCGCCCATTGTCTGATGATAATGGATTAAGTCCTTCCAAAGCAAGTCCTTCCAAAAGGGATCCTTCCAATATATACTTATCAGAGGATGAGACCTCAGATCAAGACGTAAGCATACAACCTTTGAAGGAATTGCGAAACTTGAGAAAGGACTATAGCCGTCATGACAAAGAAACACTTACCTCCTGGTTGCTCTGCTGATGGGATACTGGATCTGATACCATAGATCTGGATGGTAGAGAAGCCCAGCAGTTGGGACCCCAGTCCAGAGATGGAGGCATTGACAAAGCACTTGTAGAAAAGAAGAAACCTCTCATCCTCTGGGGGCAACTCTTGTCAGTTGTATGAATCAGGTATCCCTTTAGGGATGATATTGAATGCCGCCCAATCAAATGGACCGACATAGAACAAGGTATCAGGTACCTGAGAGAATTAGCTGTGAGACAGGTGATTTATAGTGACAGGCGAACAATTGTAAATCCTTACACCAGGCCATGCCAGTGACCTATGTTGTGGAAGTTTGTGCAGGGTGCACCATCAATGTATGCCCACACATTGTCAACAATGATCTGGGGAAATGATAACCAGATACCAACTGTGTCTGAAGTGGCTCATAGAGTACGACAGTATGCAGACAGTCTCTCTGGTCCCCTACAAGCCCATGTATCAGCTCTGGAGAAAATGGCTAAGGAAACCAAGAAATCTGTTGAAAAGTTGTTCGAAAAACCAGACAGAAGGGAAAACAAATTCTATCCTCCCCCTGAATGGACTCGCATTGCAGCCATTAAGAGAAGATGCTCTTCTATGAGACCAGCTAAACAGCAACAGCGCATGTCACAAAGTACCCTGTGGTCTATCCTGCGTGAGCATGGAGAGAACATGAGAAGGTGGGATGGAAAACCTACCTCTGCCCTACAAGCATGAGTAAACCAGTTGCAAGGTAAAATAAATAGAAGAGAGAGTTCTTCCAGGAGGAGAAAAGTTGCTCCATCTGCTATGAGCAGTTCTCTGGTCCAAGCAGATGGGCCTCTGATCCAAACATGAGTAGGGGGAATGAAAATGTGATGCATGTGGTCCATACAAACCATGTGAACTATGTAAACCCTGTGAACTATGTAAACCCTGTGAACCCAGTAAGCTACACAAACCCAGTTGTCAATAGTGGGTATTGCCCTCGGAATTAGAGGGGCCCTGTCTCCAGCCGGGTGGAGGAGAGGGACAACCGAGTTCATTGGACTGGGAGGATTCGATGGCCTGGCACGTTAGAACCACAAAAGGATAAAGCCCTGGTAGACACTGGTGCACAGTGCACCCTATTGCCATCGAATCATAAAGGGACAGAATGTGTTACTATTTCTGGAGTTACTGGGGGGTCTCAAGAACTGACTGTATTGGAGGCCGAAGTGAGTCTAACTGGGAATAAATGGGAAAAGAACCCTATAGTGACTGGTCCAGATACCCCATGCATCCTTGGCATAGACTTCCTCAGGAAAGGGGATTATAAAGGCCCAAAAGGGTATCGGTGGGTCTTTGGAATAGCAGCTGTAGAGACCGAGGACATTAAACAGCTGACTGTCCTGCCTAAACTTCCAGAGGAGTCTGTTGCTGTGGGCCGGATGAGAGTTGAAGATCAGCAGGTGCCAGTTGCTACTAAAACAGTGCATTGACGAGAATATTGTACCAACTGAGAGGCTGTGGATCCCATCTGGAAGTTGATCCATCAACTAGAGGGCCCAAGAGTGCTTAGCAAGGCCCGTTCACCCTTTAACAGTCCTATGTGGCCAGTGCGAAAATCTAACGGGGAATGGAGATTAACCATAGACTCTCGTGGCCTGAATGAAATCACACCAGCCATAAGTGCTGCTGTGACGGACAGATTAGAACTCCAGTATGAACTGGACTGAAAGGCAGCTCAGTGGTACGCTACAATTGATCTTGCTAATGCTTTTCTCTCTTTTCCTATAGCAGCAGAGTGCAGGGCACAGTTTGCTTTCAGCTGGAGAGGTGTCCAGTACAGATGGAATCGACTGCCCCAGGGCTGGAAACACAGTCCCACCATTTGCCATGGACTGATCCAGACTGCACTGGAGAAAGGTGGAGCTCCAGAACACCTGCAATACATCAATGACATCATTGTATGGGGTAACACAGCAGAAGAAGTTTTTGAGAAAGGGGAGAAAATAATTTAAATTCTTTTAGATGGTGGTTATGCCATAAAAAAAAGTAAGGTCAAGGGACCTGCACGAGAGATCCAGTTTTGGGGAATTAAATAGCAAGATGGGTGTCACCAGATCCCAATGGACGTGGATAACAAAAGAACAGCCATGTCTCCACCAACTAACAAAAAGGAAACACGAGCCTTCTTAGGCGTTGTGGGTTTCCAGAGAATGCATGTTCCTGGTTACAGTCAGATTGTCAAACCTCTCTATGAAGTGACCCGGAAGAAAAACAATTTCAATTGGGGTCCTGAACAGAAACAAGCCTTTGAACAAATCAAACGAGAGATCGTACATGCAGTAGCCCTTGGGCCAGTCCAAACAGGACTGGAGATTAAAGATGTGCTCTACACCACAGCCGGGGACAATGGTCCTACCTGGAGCCTCTGGCAGAAAACACCAGGGGGGACTCAAGGTCGACCCCTGGGGTTTTGGAGCCCGGGATACAAAGGCTCCAAGGCCAACTATACTCCAACTGAAAAGGAACTATGAGCAGCATAAGAAGGAGTCAGAGCTGCTTCAGAAGTGGTCGGTACTGAAGCACAGCTCCTCCTGGCGCCACGATTACCAGTCCTAGGCTGGATGTTCAAGGGTGAGTTTCCTTCCACTCATCATGTCACCAATGCTACATGGAGTAAGTGGGTTGCATTAATCACGCAGAGAGCTTGAATAGGAAATCCCAATCGTCCAGGAATCTTAGTGTGATCATGGATTGGCCAGAAGGTAAAGACTTTGGAATGTCTCCAGAAGAGGAAGTGACACAGCCTGAAGAAGCCCCACCATATAATCAATTATCAGATGACAATAAGCAACATGCTCTGTTTACTGATGGATCTTGCCATCTTGTAGGAAATCATCGGAGGTGGAAAGCTGCTGTGTGGAGTCCCACACGGCGAGTCGCAGAAGCAGCTGAGGGAGAAGGTGAATCAAGTCAGTTTGCAGAGGTAAAAGCATCCAATTGGCTTTAGATATTGCTGAGGGAGAAAAGTGGCCAGTGCTCTGTCTCTGTACTGACTCCTGGATGGCAGCAAATGCCTTGTGGGGGTGGTTAAAGCAATGGAAACAGAATAACTGGCGATGCAGAGGTGACCCCATCTGGGCTGCCACAGTGTGGCAAGACATTGCTGACCGGCTCAAGAACCTAGTTGTGAAAGTACATCATGTAGATGCCCATGTACCTAACAGTTGGGCCACTGAGGAACATCAAAACAACCAGCAAGTGGATCGAGCTGCTCAAGTGTTCCAAACAGACCTTGACTGGGAACACAAAGGTGAGCCCTTTTTAGCTCGGTGGGCCCATGACACTTGAGGACATCAGGGAAGAGATGCAACATACAGATGGGCTCGTGACTGAGGGGTGGATTGAACTATGGACGCTATTGCACAGGTTATCCATGACTGTGAAACATGCGCCACAATCAAGCAAGGGAAATGATTAAAACCTTTGTGGTACAAGGGACGATGGTCAAAATATCAATACGGGGAGGCCTGGCAGATTGATTATATCACACTGCCTCAGACCCACCAGGGTAAGCGCTACCTGCTGACAATGGTGGAAGCAACCACCGGATGGCTGGAAACATATCTTGTGCCTCATGCCACTGCCTGGAACACTATCCTGGGCCTTGAGGAGCAAATCCTCTGGAGACATGGTACTCCAGAAGGAATTGAGTCTGACAATGGGACTCATTTCCAAAACAATCTTATAGACAATTGGGCCAAAGAACATGGTATCGGGTGGGTGTATCATAGCCCCCATCATGCACCAGCCTCTGGAGAAATTGAACCATACAATGGTCTGTTAAAAACTGCTCTGAAAGCAGTGAGGGGTGGAACTTTTAAAAACTGGGACAAGCATTTAGCACAAGCCACCTGGTTAGTGAATACCAGAGGATCCATCCATGGAGCTGGTCCTGCTCAATCAGAACCTTTCCATACAGTCGAGGGGGATCAAGTCCCTGTGGTGTCTGAAAGGAACCTGTGGGGGAAAACTGTGTGGGTATTTCCTGCTTCGGGCAAAGGCAAACCCATTGGAGGGATTGCTTTTCTTATGTTCCCTGTAAATACTAGTCTGTACAATAGAGATACAAAAACCTTGGCAGTCTGGGAAAGGAATGAGAAACATCTAAACTGCAAGTCCATGGTGTGGGAGAGTGACAGAAGAAGACAAAACAGAAGAAATAAGACAAGCTAAGCCATTTGAAGACCAGTTGGAACTAGTGTAAATCACAACAAACTCTGATAACTCCCTTTCCTATGCCAATTATTCACCGTATATGGGAGAGATCCCATGAAAATCTTCAAATGCTATTTCTTCAGTGACCAGTAGGACACGACAAATTCCACAAAATGGATCTTCTTAAGCTCAAGCCGCATACGTAATAGCTATGCAAAATTATTAATCAGTTTTTGAATATGTATGATTTTTTTGGGGAAAATAATGACTATGTCTGTAATCGGGTGATATAAGCTTTGGTTGGGGTAGCATATGGGGTGCATGATTTGAGGAAAATGAACCCACTCTGTGCACCCAACACTGCAAATAAAGAAAATGCTGCTTATTAATGCTACATTGGTATTAAGGAGTTTTTCTTCCGATTTTCGGTCACGCTTTCGCTGAAGTACCTGTAAGTACTTGGTGGGTGAGGATGGAAGATGGTGAAGTACAATGTGTACCTCAAAGAAATTTAACTCTGGCTGAGAATACTCGATTTACTCCACCTAGGCATAGGCACCCAATATATTTATGAATGCCTATGTTCGCTGACCTTGCGAGAAAATGCCATGGAAATCCAATGCAGAACATCACAAAGGGTAAGTGTGTTAGGAAATGTTCACTCAGGAAACTTGGTCATAGCAGGCTGCATTTATGCTGCTGGGACAGGCACTCCATGGGCAGTGAAAAGTACATGTCTCCTGCCGTAAACCAAAACACAGCTAAAGAATACCATCACAGACACATACAAAAAAATAAACTTTTGCTTCAGGGTAGATGTTTAAGGTGGAGGTAAGCCATCAGTACACATTGACTGATGTTTGATAATTAAACATCACACTTAGGCTCTGGCTGAGGTACTAAATGGGCTCCAGAGGAAGCTGTCTCTCTGGGGATATAATTGTCCACTGCTTCTTCTGAAGCAACAGATAATCTCAGACAGAAATTATCACTAGAGGGACCACTGGTCTGATCTCTCAAAGAAATCTGGAGTTTCTGTGCTCCCAAATATCAGCCGAAGTCTTAAATATGTGGGATTGTGCTGACTTTCTTGATGTCGGTGTCACTGGTGAAGCTGTCTCCTGTGCAATTAGGCAGCCCCATCTCATCTTCATGTACGAGTCCCTGTTTCACAGCTGGGTGATGGGGAACATAGAGCATACTACACCTTTTTATATATATATTCATATATAAATATGAAAAGATAGAACAGCTTTTCCTCTGTTTCTCAACAAGGATGGAAGAGGACATTGTGCACTACACTTCAGCGGAAAACCTATAGGTTAAATATGAAGAAAAGATTTAACCAGCCTTAGAGGAACAGTTCAGGCAAAGGAATAAAATGCCAGAAGAACTTATGCAAATGAGGAAATAATATTCAAGGCAGGATGTGATATTCAATTATTAGGGATGGAGAAAGTCTATGAAATCAATCCTGCCACTATGCAGGGGGATAGGGTAGCTGGCCAGAGGCCTCTGTTCCAGCCTTAATAAATGGGTATAGGAGAAGACTGCATTAGCAGTTAAAAGAGACACCAAGGGTGCAAGTATAGAGCCATGATATTAAAGGGCAGAAACAACACTCTATTTACAATAAAATGAACATCATTCACACATGTGTTACTGTGGCAGTGTTGCTGAAAATGCAGCTGCGTTGGGCAGGGCACGTCTCCAGGATGGCGGATCACCGCCTCCCTAAGATCGTATTCTATGGTGAACTTGCCACCGGCTGCCACAAGAGAAGAGCTCCAAAGAGGAGATATAAGGACTCCCTGAAACAACACCTCAGCCTAGGCCATATTGACCACCATCAGTGGTCCACCCTGGCCTCCAATCGGGAGATTTGGAGACACACCATACATAACGCTGCTGTCTCCTTTGAGAGCACGCGTAGGATCAGTCTCGAGGAGAAAAGACAGCGCAGAAAGAACCGTGCCTCGACTATACCACCCAAGGAGACCCTCCGGTGTGCTCTTTGCAACCGGTCTTGCCTATCCCGCATTGGCCTTTTCAGCCATCAACGCGCTTGCAATAAGCGTGGGCAAAGCCCTTCCCAAATCTTCGTCCGCGAAGCCAAGCCATGACTGTGGCAGTACAACCCCCCCACTGCTCGTACAGAGCTTGCAGAAAAGACAGGCCTTGCAGCAGCACCTGATAAGCATCAGGACCTACCCCTCCATCCCCCCCCCACCCCCCCCCAGGGATATTGGCGTCTCGGAGTCTAGATTCTGTTAACTGCCTCCTGTCTGTGTTGCCTGAAAGTGACCACAGCTCACACTCGACCAGGGTATAAATGGGGCCCTGCCAGAGAACCACTTTTGAGTTGGTTCTCCTCGGAGCAGCAGGTAGTGCAGTTGGAGACTCTCCCCTCGAGTCGGGACGCCAGCTGAGGATACTTCCCAGGACTCCCCTCAGGTCAGGACACCGTCCAAGTGTACCTCCCTGGGATTGAGTGATCCTTACTCCGGTGTTGGTGAGTGATCCTCTTGGTATCACTAGGTGAGAGATTCTCCCTTTATATCAGTGAGCTGTGCACATTTTGGGTCATCCTTCCTTAGAGTTTGTTCTTTAGTGTTCAGAAAGTTGTTGTGCAGTGATAATTCCTGACTGACATCCAAACCTGTACAGTCAGAGTGCCGGGCAAATTTGTTTGCAATAAATCCACATTTTTCAGATAACTGCTGCTGTCTGGTTTGTGGGTGCCTCCGTGACAGTTACCCATTTAAGTGAGAAGATGGGAAATGGAAGCAGGCACTGTCAGGCTACATTTAGAAGAGATGTGTTTGATGGAACATTTCAACGTGCTTCAATTGAGACCTCTGCTACTTTCCTTTTGAAAATTGTAGACTAAAATGTGCTGGTGAATTGTAAAGTTTTCATCCCCCTTGATGTATTTTTATTGAACACGACTTGCAGGCTTCAAATTTTAATATTCTGTTCCTATACTGCTGTCACTCACCATATCATACTTCTCAGTTCACAGGGGTTAGGGTTTGGGGGAAAATGGCCCAGACATAATGATTAGGACACTTTGTTTATCATAGGACTATATTGTCAAAATGTAAATTTATATTTTATAATTCTCATGGAAAATAAAAAGATGGCATTTAATAGTAAAGCATAAACAAAAAATAAAAGAATGTTTATTCTCACTAACTGCCACGGTCTATAAAAAAAAAAAAACCCAAAGCATTTTCTGATTATTTTTCATCTATTATTTCCCAAGTGCTTGCTTCTCCTTCTTAGGAACTTTTTTCATCAGGGTTTCAGAATAATTTCATGCCTTTCTTTCCCCCCAAAGCCATCCAATGTGTAAACTTACAGATGGCAGCATCCTTCTCAAACATGATTTTCATTGCTAGCAACTTCTGTGCCTCTGGAGGAGGCCAGCTTATGGTTCTGTTATGCCACTAATGAGTCTCCCATCTCTTCAGCAGTAAACAGTCTTTTTACTAGTCAATATTTGTGCTGCATTGTGCACACAACACCCTATGAATCCTGCCCCTGATAGTGAGCACATTTTATTAATCTAAATAGGTTTTTTGTTGTCTTCCAGAGACTCAGGCCTTTTTTTTTTTTTATCCACAATGTCTTGTGTACTTAGATCATAAATTTTCCATGAAAAATGCATGCTTATGGCAGTGGGAAATCTATCTATATTATTTATTCAGTCTCTCTGAAGCAAAAGCTAAATATATTGGCTTTTGACTAGTTAGGTGTGCTTAGTCCCTGTGATTCTACCTAGAGTAAAACACAAAGCTAGGTCATTTGGAAAGCATGAGCTTTTCCAGGAAACGTTCAAATTTGTTATCACAGTACACCCACTGGGTTTCACTATAAAAAATGAATGAAATGGGTTCAAGGAAGCACTAATTAGCCATATTAGTAGTCTGTGAATGTGGGGCCATGGTATAGACACAATAAAGTCCAAAAGGCTTTTAATTTATATTTGTTGCTAAATAGGATAACCAGGTAAAACTAAATAGAATAATATCTTGGCAATATCCTAAGAAAATAAACAAACAATTTTTCCCAAACATATAACCTGGAACATATGTTATAATTAATACCAGGAAGGGCTCATGAGCTAAATCATCAACATCATGGCTTGGCTTCGCGGACGAAGATTTGGGAAGGGCTTTGCCCACGCTTATTGCAAGCGCGTTGATGGCTGAAAAGGCCAATGCGGGATAGGCAAGACCGGTTGCAAAGAGCACACCGGAGGGTCTCCTTGGGTGGTATAGTCAAGGCACGGTTCTTTCTGCGCTGTCTTTTCTCCTCGAGACTGATCCTACGCGTGCTCTCAAAGGAGACAGCAGCGTTATGTATGGTGTGTCTCCAAATCTCCCGATTGGAGGCCAGGGTGGACCACTGATGGTGGTCAATATGGCCTAGGCTGAGGTGTTGTTTCAGGGAGTCCTTATATCTCCTCTTTGGAGCTCTTCTCTTGCGGCAGCCGGTGGCAAGTTCACCATAGAACACGATCTTAGGGAGGCGGTGATCCGCCATGCTGGAGACGTGCCCTGCCCAACGCAGCTGTGTTTTCAGCAACATGGCCTCAATACTGGTGACGTCTGCCTGTTCAAGGACAGCAACATTAGTCACGTAGTCAGTCCAGTGGATGTTTAGGATTGTGCGGAGGCAGCGCTGATGGAAGCGTTCGAGGAGTCGCAGATGGTGGCGGTAGATGACCCATGATTCAGACCCGTACAGAAGAGTAGGCAGTACCACGGCTCTGTAGACACTGATCTTTGTACTTTTCTTCAGGTGTTTATTGCACCAGACTCTTTTATGGAGTTTTCCGAAAGCTCTGTTTGCCTTTGCTATTCTGTTGTCTATCTCTTTGTCGATCGTGGCATCTGAGGAGATGATGCTACCCAGATAGCTGAACTGCTGGACTGACTGAAGCTCTGACTCGCCAATGGTGATGTGGGGATGATGGTAATCATCTTGTGGTGCTGGTTGGTAGAGAACTACTGTCTTCTTCAAGCTGACTTCCAGCCCAAAAAGCTCAGCCGCCTCTGCAAAGCAGGATGTTAAGCGCTGCAGAGCTGCTTCTGTGTGGGCAACAAGGGCGGCATCGTCAGCAAAAAGCAGCTCGCGGACAAGGTGATTCAGGGTCTTGGTGTGGGCCTTCAGTCGCCTTAGGTTGAAAAGGCTCCCATCGGTACGATATCGGATATAAATGCCGTCTTGTTCGTCGAGGTCTGCCGTGGCCCTTTGGAGCATCATGCTGAAGAAAACTGTGAATAAAGTTGGTGCGAGAACGCAACCTTGTTTCACACCATTGGCTATTGGGAAGGGCTCAGAGAGTGCATCGCCATATCTGACTTGGCCGCGCTGCCCCTCATGTAACAGGATAATCATTGTGAGGAACTTGGGGGGACATCCTAATCGTTCCAAGATCTGCCACAGACCTTTTCTGCTCACAGTGTCAAAGGCTTTGGTGAGATCAACGAAAGTTACATAGAGACCCTTGTTCTGTTCCCTACACTTCTCTTGCAGTTGTCTGAGAACGAATACCATGTCTGTGGTACTTCTGTTGGCTCTGAAACCACACTGACTTTCAGGTAGAAGTTCTTCTGCGATAGCGGGTACCAATCTGTTCAATAGTATTCTTGCGAGGATTTTTCCAGCAATGGAGAGCAGAGTTATGCCTCGGTAGTTTGAGCAGTCTGACTTTACTCCTTTTTTCTTGTACAGGGTGATGATGATTGCATCACGGAGATCTGGTGGTAGTTCGCCTTGTTCCCAACAGCGCACAACTAGCTCGTGAAATTTAGCATGGAGCGTTTGGCCTCCATGTTTCCGGATTTCAGGTGGGATTCCGTCGACCCCAGCTGCCTTGCCGGTTTTCATCTGCTGTATGGCCTTAAGGGTCTCTCCCATAGTAGGGGCTATATCCAATTCATTTTTCACCGTTTGTTTTGGGATGAGCTGGATTCCCGAGTCTTGGACTACACGGTTGGCACTGAAGAGAGTTTGAAAGTGTTCAGACCATCGATTCAGGATGGAGGTTTTATCTGTGAGAAGCGTTTGGCCATCTGCGCTGAGTAGGGGGCTTTGAACTTGGTGTGGGGGTCCGTACACTGCTTTCAGAGCCTCATAGAATCCTCTGTGGTCACCCAAATCTGCGCATAGTTGAGTCTTTTCTGCTAGGTTGAGCCACCACTTGTTCTGGATGTCTCGAAGTTTCTGTTGGAGTTTACTGCATGCAAGACGAAAGGCTGCTTTTCTTACATGGCAAGATGGCTGAGCGAGGTGTGCTTGGTGAGCAGATCTCTTCTTTGCCAGCAATTCCTGGATCTCTGGATTGTTTTCATCAAACCAGTCTTTGTTTTTCTTTGAGGAGAACCCTAAGGATTCTTCAGAGGACTGCAGGATGCTATTTTTAATATGTTGCCAAAGCGCTTCAGGAGAAGAGTCTATGGGATGGTCTTCAAGCCTAGTTTGAAGGTTTGCCTGGAAGCTGTCTCTCACTGCAGCTGTTTGAAGATTGTTAACTTTGAGCCTCCTCCTCAGAATGCCGCCCCTCTTAGGTTTGGGCTTAAAGTGGAGGTTAAGTTTGCAGCGCACAAGGCGGTGGTCTGTTTGACATTCTGCACTAGGCATCACTCGGGTGTGACAGACATCGCGAACATTTCTCTGGCGCACTAAGATATAGTCAATGAGGTGCCAGTGTTTAGATCGAGGATGCATCCAGGTTGTCTTCAGGCTGTCTTTCTGCTGGAAGATAGTGTTGGTGATGGTAAGCTGCTGCTCAGCACAAAACTCTAGCAAGAGGCGACCGTTGTCATTGCAGTTTCCAACTCCATGCTTGCCTAGTACTCCTTTCCAGGCTTCAGAGTTCTTACCTACTCGGGCGTTGAAGTCACCAAGGATTATGATCTTATCATCCGCAGGAACCTTTTGAGTAAGGCGGCGCAGATCGGTGTAGAATTTGTCTTTTTCTGTAGGGTCAGCTTGGAGAGTTGGGGCATATATGCTGAAGAGAACAACATGTTGCTTGTTGTGTAGCGGGAGGCGTAAGGAGATAATGCGATCGGAATGACCTGTTGGCAAATTTTCAAGTTTAGAGGCGATGGAGTTTTTAATCATGAAGCCAACTCCGGAATGATGACTTTCGGTTTTGGGTTTGCCTGACCAATACAGTGTGTAGCCGGCACCATGTTCTTTAAGGCTGCCTTCCTCATGAAGGCGAACTTCACTGAGAGCAGCAATGTCGATGTTGAGTCGTGACAGTGCGTGAGCAATTATAGCAGAACGGCGTTCAGGACGCCCACTGTCTGCTGTATCGAGCATGGTTCTGATGTTCCAACATGCGAGTGTCAATCTGGACACACCTTTGGAGGCAGGTGTATGCCTTTGTCTCTTTGTCTTTGGTTGACCGCAACAGAAGATGCCTGTTGGCCGCGGCTAGCCAACCGGATTGGAAGGGGAGATGAGCTTTGGTTAGGCCACCTTTTCTAGGCCCCTCTCCATGTGGAGCAAGCAGTGCTCTCCTTGAAAAAGGCTGCTTGGTCATTCAGGATGCTGCCGAACGAGACTGTCATCTCCCGGGTCAGTCTCAAGCGACCAATGTCCTGAACCGCCTGCATGCAGGGTTGGGTCTGCGGCTTCCAGTGACATCTTTCCACCTGCCGTTTCGTCCCTTGCCTGTCGCTACAGGGCTTTGCAAACGTGAGTACACCCTTCAAGCCTGCGCGGTGGATTTTTTAGGTGAGGCCCCACCCTTTACACCTGAGGTTCATCTGCCAGGGCCTAGCGAGCTTGGACGGTGACAGCGAAGTCCTCAGGTCGTAGGTTTGGTTAGAGTATCCTTCTCTTAGATGGATGGCCTTACAGGGCTAATCGAGCTCCATCTGCCCGGGTTTGGAGTTAGAGTTGTCCTTCTCCTAGGATGGTTGCCCGAAGGCTAGTGAGCCCATCCTGCCCGTGGACACACTTTGTCTGACCCTTCAGTTGAGACCTGTCAGGCTTGGGAGACCCTACCGGAGGCATATGCCACCACCAGCATAGCTCTCAACTTCGCAAGGGCACGCAAGCTCTTTCCCCACGGCAAGGGGGTGCCCATGAAAGAATGAGCTAAATAAAATTGCCATAAGAGCCACTGCTTCTGTCTATGACCATTCCTGAGATGGAGTTTTTAGAGACGTGTCAGAATGGGTGTGTTGAGCTGCTCTGAGATATCTGGTTGCACTGGAAACTATTCTAGATTTATGATGATATACCTCAAATGAGAATTGGATTTTGATCAGATGAGTCAAAACTCCTAGAAGAAACCACGAGTTCAGAATATCTCAGACTAGAAGATTTGAAACTGTATTTCAATCGCAGTTGAAATAGAAAGAGTACATTGTATTCACTACCAGAATTCTGCTTGCAAAAAAAAAAAAATCCTCTAGCAGTATCATTAACTGTTGGATGAGCTGTAGTTTCCTGGGAAGGACCTAATGATTGTGCCAGCTGGGAATTTTGACAAAGTGACTTCAGTCATTCTTCACAACCTCACTTTCCAACATATGATACATCTACAGTTCTTCCAAATCTTGGGATATTTGAACCTGACACTGTTCTGCTGCTCTGTCTCTGACTATTCAGGAACTGGGATATGCTGAAATCACTTTAACACAGAAAACATCCGAAATCCTAGGGAAATAGAGTTTCCCCAGCTTCCCTTTCCTGCTTGCTGCATTCTTTATCTTAGATATCTTGATAGGCAGCAAATACTATAAGGACCCTCAGACTAGTAAGAAATCCTATAGGGCTAGAGGTCATTTAATCAATCTCTCACTTGCATCCACCGTCCTGCCTGCATCATGTGGAAGAAAGCTTTAAAATAGGAATTAAAACTCAGCAAACTCACATTCAATTAATATTATTCATATTATTGTTCTGTTCCCTTTTAAATACTAGTCTGTACAATAGAGATATGAAAACCTTGGCGGTCTGGGAAAGGAATGAGAAAAATCTAAACTACAAGTCAACGGTCTGAGAGAGACACAGAAGACGACAAGACAGAAGAGAAAGGGTGAGCTAAGCCGTTTGAAGACTGATTGAAACATGTGTAAATCACAACGAACTCTGATAACACCGTTTCTCTGCCAATTGGACCCCATATATGGGAGAGTTCCCATGAAAATCTTCAAATCTATTTCTTCAGTGACCGATAGGACACGACATAGTCCACAAAATGGATCTTCTTAAGCTCAAGGTGCATGCGTAATAGCTATGCAAAATTATTAATCAGTTTTTGAATAGGTATGATTATTTGGGGGAAAATAATGACTATGTCTGTAATCGGGTGATATAAGCTTTGGTTGGGGCAGCACATGGGGTGCATGATTTGAGGATGAGACCCTCATTGCACCTGGCGCTGATAAGATAAAGAAAATGCTGCTTTTTGATGCTGCATTGGTGTTAAGGAGGTTTTTTTCTGAATTTTCGGTAACATTATTAATACTTGCAATTGTGGAACTTATCAGGAGATAATTGACCTTGTCAGTGTAATGCACCCTCTGCATTACTGTTAGATTCTTCTACTCCCCTCATGCTTAATTATAACTTGATAAAGCCAAAAGGAAGTGTATTTTCCCCTTCCCTGCCTTAACCATAGAATGTCAAAGAAAAGGGAGGGGGAGGAAGAGGGATGGATCTCCTAAAACATGTAATATCTGCTCAATTAATAAAGTGAATCTAACAGAGTTACTCCCTGAGGCCTGACAAATGCCCCTGTCCTCATCATCAGACAACTGATATAAAGTTCATGTTCAGACGTTTCCCCCCTCCACCCCTCTCTCTATATGTATTTTAAGAAATGAAATCTCTAATTTGTGGGCTGACTAGTTTTTTATGTAAAACTCTGATTCACTACAACACTCATGCTGCTCAGCTGGCAAAAGTTAGAACAGCAAACACAGGACTTTTTACAAATGTATTAAATGGAAGAAGGAATATATATACTTAAAGAACTGACATTTTCTCCCCTATCTTCTGGCTTTTTATCTATGATTTCATACATCAGTCTTGAGCTGTCATTCCAGCAGATTTAAGACTCACGTGATTAGAACATTGATAAAGAAGTGATGCAGGTACTTCTGTGTGTGCAAACTGGTGGCTGTGCCCTGGTGATTAGAGAGGGGATGAAAATATTCACTGCCCCTGCTGTCATTGACATATTCATCCCTAGTCACAGTGGCTAACTTCATCCCCCTGAAGATCCCTTTAAACAGTCAACACAGAGATTGAGTGGTACATACAGGTGTTGGAAGCACAAAACAGTAGAAAATTACAAAACTCAGTATTGCTAATAAATATCTGGTGGCCAAAGCAGACATAGAAACCGGGTGAAGATCCGGTGGTTTGTGTTGCCATGACACTGGGAAGGAATGTGAAAGTGAGGTGGAGGCCACAAGGTCCTGTTCTGCCATTCACTGCTGGGGTTGCACCAAGAGATGTTTTGTGCAATAATTCAGGAGTTATACCAAAAAATTATTTGTGCAACTAACTGCTAAAGGAACAACAGTTTGACCACAGTCCCACCCACACACTTGGTGATAATCAGGTATAAATATTATCCCAATTGCATACCTAATTGGGGACGAGACTTTTGACACAAAAACATAGGGTCAGATCGATCGGTTTGTCCTCTCTCACTCCCCCAGAAGGGATGCCTTTTGGTAAGATTTGAGATTTCATTTGCGCCAAGTGTTTCCCCAGGAGATTAAGCTTGTGATTGCAATTGTATTTTTAGAGCTATATAGCTATCTTGCAGTTTGTGCATTTATCACTGGCAATCCTAAAGAATCTCTATATGCTGCATATAAATAACCTGCACTATTCATGCACTCGACTTCTGTCAATGGAGGTTTTATATATACTTGTTTATATGATCAAGTGGGTTAATCAGCAGGAGAAAGTTTGGAGAAGTGTTTCTCAAAACATTTGAGCTGTCTGCAAATAGGACTGTTCCATAATGAAATTCTTTTATACAAGAAAATTAGAAATCAGAAAATATTATAGAACTTCTAAATTCTCCCTAACATTTGATACAGAATTCATGATTTGTGTAGAATTTTTTAAGAAAGATGAAAACAAAACTGGAGGTATGAGGCCATCATTCTAGTCAACTATCCTCCACTGATTTTAATACAATTATTCTCATGCTTAAATTAGACATACTCTCACAGACTTTACTGAATCAAATTCTGCAAAGTACATAGATTTTTTTTTTTGCTTTGCTTTTACATTTTCTATGAAAATCAGGCAACTATATAACATGCACAATGCCTATTTAATGCAAGTAAACTTGGAAGTCCTAGTACTCCTACTGCTTTCAGGTAGCAGGATACATTTACTGACATTAACATGAGAGCATAGGTTAGACACAATGAACAGACCCCAACTTTTTTCTATCTGAAACCAATGAAAACAGAATAAGTCCCAGATATAATGAGCTTAACTTCAAGTAAAGGAAAATCCAGTGTAAGGTTCCTGCTGCTCTTCTACTGCAAGAGTGTCATTACTATTTCTACTCCCACTCTTTCCACACAGTATCATATCAGTTTCTGTGTTTCCATATTCTAATTTCGGACTTGTTTTCTTTACAGCAATGAGCCAGTCTGAGCACCCAGAATGAGAATACTGGATAAATAAAGAGCACAAATGCTTTCATCTTGTTAAGCTTCAAGCTGCTTATGCAATAACCATAAGTTATGGTTTATTATTATTACAGTGGCATAAAATGTATCTTTTCAGTATCTGGCTTAAATACCTTTAATGTGTCCTGACGTGATCACTGGGCCAAGGAATCACAGAATCATAGAATGGTTTGGGTTGGAAGGGACCTTAAAGATCATCTAGTTCCAACCTCCCACCACCATGGGCAGGGACACCTTCCACTAGACCAGGGTGATCAAAGCCTCATTGTAAAAGAATTAATCATAAGCTTAACTTTCTACTATTGTGACATTAGAGAATAGAATATTGTTTCAGTTATTGATACAGGTGTAGATGAAACAAAGCTGCTCATTTATCCTTGTATAGTCCTTACCAAGGCTGGCCTAAAACCCAGTCAAGCTGAATCAACAGGAGAATGGCTATATTCAAGGTTAGATTGTTGATTAACTTAAAATAGATGATTTTAAGAAGTTCTCTGTTTGAAGTAGACATAGAATACAATAGAACAATTTAAGTTTTCCCAGAATTTTGGGGGTGGTTCTCATTCTGTGACTCGAGGAACTGAGGACCGAGACAACTGGAGCAAACCTTGAAGAAAGAAATGAAATGAAGAATAGGACATCTGCTGAGACAAAGGAATTGAATAGACTTTTTGATTAATGAAGAATGAAGGACTGAGAATTGGTGGGAAAATGTCAAGGACTTGACCTAGTTACATAATGTTAGAAAAGAAAACTATATATACTAAAGATGTGCGCTGTGTACTTTGCCACTCACTGAGGTGATGGCCCAACTCTGAGTTGTTGAATAAAGCAAGCCTAGAGTTACCCACAGATTGGTAAAATTCTTTAACACTCATCCAATGTGGCCTTGAAAACTTCCAAAGATGGGGCATCCACAACCTCTCTGGGCGACCTGTTCCAGTGCCTCGTCACCCTCATGGTGAAGAACTTCTTCCTTACATCTAATCTAAATCTACCTTGTTTTGGTTTAAAGCCATTACCCCTTGCCCTATCAAGGAAGAATGGAATAATATTCAAAGCAGGAGTCCTTTGGTCACATTCCCAGCATAAGCTGCCCTGAACATCATCACATAGGGCCTTGTTCCTGAGCTGAGGCTGCTGAAGATCCTGTCCTGAACCAGGACTATCTGATCTGAACACCAAAGGAACCTGCATGGTTTTGGAGGTGGAACTGGCTTTTGTACCCCTGTCATGCCCTAAAGTGATGGCTAGTTCAGACTCTACCACAGACCATATGAAAGCCTATATGTATAACACTTTTTGATGAAAAAAGCCCAAATCTGGATTTAAGTTATAGATAGAATATATATACACTTACTTCACTGGCAAATAGGCAGGAGGCTATGAGAACTATCAATCAGAAAGTTAACATTTAATCTGGGTTGGACACAAACTTTTCATATGTCTTTGCCTCTACCTCCTTCCCCAGTGACAATAATCCTTAAAAAGTAAATTTATGCCTTAAGAGAATGAAGCAGCTTGAGATATTATGAAATCTAGAGTACTGCAGTAGGGTAAGCTCTTCTGTGCTTTGTGAAGACAAGGGATCTTATGCTTAAAGTGCTGGCATAGATTGCAAAGCAATTTGGGTTTTTTCCCCTTTCTTTGCTACTAGATTTCCTTCCTGCCCAATTTTGGCCAAGTCACTTGAATTTGTGGGTTATATTTAAAATGGGAAGAGTGACACTGCCCAACCCCACAGTGATAGAGGGAATGATATTTAGGTTCTTTAGTATAAGAGCGGCAAAGGCACCCTAGACAGCTGAATGGTAAATTGAAGAAATATCATTAATAAGACACAACAAATTAACAACTAGCCCATAAGCCAGTACCTTCGTGTCCTCTATATAAAATTCATCATGTATAATCCTTTCTTGTGCTGAGCATCTGTTCCATCCTGATGATTCAGTGAGTGAGCTCTGCAACTGAAGCTTGGTCTGTACACTGAACACAAGCAAAATTCATTGCGAATATAACATATCAGAAATCCTAGTTCAGTTTTGTTGGAACACATATATCACATGGTATTTTGTATTTTCTCTAATTAGTGAGTGTAACTCTAACAATTGCTGTAACATTTCTCCCAATTATGTATCCAGAATATGGTTTTCATGAATACTCTTTTAAAATGGACTTTGTCTCCAAATGCTTATGACAATAAACTCATTGGCAAGCTTTTGACAATCTAGGGACTTACAATTCCATGGTACTTTTTTGTTAAAGGGGAAGAGATGACATAAGAGACCAGCCCAAATTCCAGCATATATATAATTACTCTCCCCATACAAAAATATCTGATATAGTCTTCATTAAATGAAATAGGTCTCCAAGCCTCTACTTGCCTCTCACTGTAGAGACACTGGTGTATGTGTGACTGAAAGTAAATGTGTAGATTTCTCAGATATGAGATGGGCTGAAAATACCTCCAAACCAGAAAGTCCCAACTGCCTGTCATGGAAGCTTGAGGGAAAATTACATGCTCAAGAAGTAAGCAAATGTTTGTTTGGAATGCTAGGAGGACAATCTCAATGCACTATGCTGGAGCAATTAAAAAAAAATTGTCAGGCCTTTGTGCTCAGAGGCACGAGACTTATCACAGCACCTGTCCAGCCTGAGGTTAAACTGCCCTCACAAGACCACCAGAAGATGACAAACACCCTACAAAGCAGAATTTCCTCCTTTGGGGTGTCTGACTCCCTGGATGAGCAGCACTTGTGGGGCAGCCCCAGAGACCCCTGTGATGTCACCAGGTAGTGGCTGTGACTGCACTGACCTTACTGCTCTTCAGCAGCCACGCAGGCTCTGTCCCATGGCACTTGGTCCAGGGCTCCTGCGAGTTCACATGTGAAGCATGCAAGCTCCAACAGGGCTCTGATCTTCTGCTTGGAGGGGTGCTTTTGAGGAGAATCTTGGATGGTGATGGTGCTGCGGTCCTGTTCAGTGGCCGTCCCAGCACCCTTGGCACCACTGAAGCCTCCCAGCTGGTTCCTGTGCCTTCCCTGAGCACATTCTGCAGGTACCCTGCACTGGCTCAACTGGCGGTGGTTGTCTGGGAGAGAGTGCAGGGCTCTGGGGGGTCTCGGGCTGGAGGATAGCCTGCCTGGGGGAGCTGAGGCAGGTGTGGAGGACAGCCCTTGAGGGTGGCTGGCCCATCATGCTGAAGCTTCTGCTGACACTGTGTGGCGATCTATCATCGGCAGAAAATCAAGACATAATTGCTTTGGTAAGCAAGAAGCCGTGGGATCAGTGAGCAGCTGCAGAAGACACGGGAGAGGGAAAAAACGCAAGTTAGAAACCACTGCTAAGGACTGTAAATACTTGTAACAGGCAAGTGCTGGGAAAAAAGGGAGTAAGGCTGAACTGATAAGATAATGGGAAGTTACTGCTTTAGTGGAAAATTACTGCTTCAGGGACAGAGGGTATCTAAGGCTTGCTGTGTCACTAAATAAAGGTCTTCGATCACCCCTCGGAGTCCGTGAAGTTAATACGCCACAAATGGCGCCCAAACAGGGATCGGGCCTGACAGCAGCCTCAAGTGCTGAAGCGGTTGGCATAGCCCCGCTGAACGGGAGACTGCTGAAAGGAAGCAGAAGCTGCGCAGCGAAAATCA
Source organism: Bucorvus abyssinicus (assembly GCA_009769605.1). Classification (NCBI taxonomy): domain Eukaryota; kingdom Metazoa; phylum Chordata; class Aves; order Bucerotiformes; family Bucorvidae; genus Bucorvus; species Bucorvus abyssinicus. The sequence continues at coordinate 11,332,019 of CM020064.1, read as the reverse complement.
TCTCTCCAGAGGAAAGGGAGGTGAGCAGCGGGGAAAGATGGGCGGTAATATGTCCCAGGAACAAAAGACAGTTTTAGAATTAATGAGCCAAATTCTTGCCAAACAAGGAGCAAAAATTGATGCGAATGACTTGAAACGATTGTTGATTTGGGCATCTAAGTAATGCCCTTCTCTGACATCTGGTACAGTTTACAACCCCGAGACCTGGGATGCAATAGGAATTAAGTTGTGGGATGCTGCTACTCGTTATGACAGTGTTGTGGCTGGTCTTTTGGGGCCGTGGCACACGCTGTTTGAAACCTTGAAAGCTCATGTAGGAAACAAAGCAGCAGAAAAAGTGGCACCCACGGATCCCTAACCCCCCCTCTCCCCGTGACCCCCCCGACTCGAAGCAAAGTGGCAAAAAAGAAAAAGTGGCACTGGCGCCCACGGATCCCTCACTCCCCTGCCCCGTGACCCCCCCGACTCAACCCTTGCTAAATAAAGGTCTTCGATCATCACTCAGAGTCCATGAAGTTAATACGCCACAACACTGCTTTCCAGTCCTCAAGGAGGCCCTACAGGAGGCCCTTATCTCCCCTCTGCCACCACTTCTGCTTGCTTTGCTCTTGTGTCCCTAGTGCAAATAAAGCTCAGGCAGTCTTCCTTGGCAGGACATGGCATCGGGTGCCCAAGAGGCTCTGGAGCAGAGTGACTCTGCAGTGATGGCCATCCCCAGGCAGATGCAGCAAGCAGGACAGTTGGAGGCAGAGGCAGATGCCCCATGCCCATCTGCCTGGGCACCATGACCAACACAGCCTGCATGCCCATGTGCTTCCACTGATTCTGCTTTGGCTGCATCCAGTGATGGGCCAGGAGGAGAGCTACGCGCTTGCTCTGAAGGTAACCGTTTGACCATGTCCTGCACACAGTGAGAGTGGACAATTACTACTAGGAGCATGCCATCAGCTCGTCCACCTGCCAGCAGAGGAATGCATCCAGGAACAGGATGTGTAGTAGATCCCTGCAGCAGTGTTACTATCTGCACCAAGGGCCCAACAACAGCAGCTCTGCAGTGGGAAGAAGGGGGCCTGAGGAGAGGGACTGAGTGGCAAGGGGGGATGCAAATCCAGGGCCCACCAATATCCCCACCCAGCAGGCTGCAGGGGAGCACCCAGCCAGCCCCATGGGTCAACCTACCGCCGCATCAGCCTGGTGCTGCTGGTGTGATGTCTGCCTATTAGGCTCCCCTAAAGGAGAGACCAGTAAACATCTAGAGCCTTCACAGCACTGGGCAGGCTGGTCCAGGCCCAATGACCTGGGCTGCAGGTGCTCAAGACCTGCTCATTCAAGGGCCATGAAAGCTGTGTCCCTGCTAGGTCCTTCTGCTGGTGCCTCCATACACCACCTGAGTCTGGTCCATCACTAGCTCAGCTCCTCTCCCTCCCAAAGCAAGGCACATGCCAGAGCAGTTCTGCAGAAGCAGCCTCAGGTCCCTTGGGAACAGCAAGCTGCACAGCACTGGGAAGAAATTGTGGAAGCTCTGTCTTTGCAGATGCTAAAAAGACTTCTTGACATGGTCTTGAGCAACCAGCTCTACATCATCTACTGTTTCTCCCAGTCTCAGGGACATTAGCCTTCACATCTGGTTCCGAATCCTCTGCCAATAATTTTGCCTTAGAAGGACCCTCTCCATTATTGTCAGACACCAGTCGATTAATTTCAGTTAAGTGTTTTTTCCCAGTCTCAGGGGCATCAGCCTTCACATCTGGTTCCAAATCCTCCTCTGATGATTGTGCTTCAGAAAGACTCTCTCCCTCATCTGTCTTTGGGTGAGATGGGCTATATGGGCGATATGCCTGTCTTGGTTTTTTCTTCTTCCTCACAGGAGCAACCTGTACTGATGCTGATTGAGTGGGAGCAGCCGCAGTGTCTGTCTGTGGAGCTGTAGCACTCTTTGCTGGAGTTGAAGCAGCGGCAGTGCTTGTTGTGGGAGTTGGAGCAGCAGCAGTGCCCTTATCAGGAGTTGGAGCAGTGGCAGTGCTTGTTGGGGGGGCTCGAGGGGTGTGAGCAGTTGCGGCACAGGTTGGGCATGTCATAAAACCTCGTGGAGTCTGAATAGTTGCAGAGCATGTCATAAAGCCTCCCAGAGTCTGAGTAGCTGCAATGTGTGTTGCCAAAGCAGCACTCACTCTACGAGTTGAGGCGGCTGCCTGATGGGAATACCTGCACCAATGTTTAATCTGACGCCACACAGTAAAAAGAATCAGGGAAAAAATCAATACTAATGATAATGATAAAAATAACATGATATTTTGATTGAAATAACCATATTTGCCATCCTCACAATCTAATGGATTCCCAGAATCTTGTGAAGTCACATTAGCATGATGGGGAGAAGTTGAACTTCCCCAAGTAAAACCAAATGTGTACTTGGTAACAAGATCCGCTATGTGATGCCCATAGTACCTAGATGCATTCACTGCCCAGCTTAACGCGGCATAAATCAGTGATAGAAACCGCAACAAAGCGGCGCCTTCTGCCCAGCACCCAGAACGGGTAACTTTCAAATAAACACTCAGAACAAATAAACAATAACACAGCACATACGGCAGATAAGGCGACACTACAATACTTAACTCCGAAGCAAATTCTAAAAAGATACAATATATTATCACTCTGAGCATCGACATGATGTAAGCAGTCCGTTTTAATTTCCAGTCCTTAAAATCTCAGAGAAAAAGTCTGATACACTCTCAACTGAGCCAACTGGAATTTAAACTATTTGGGCAATTAATCAGAGCTCCTTATCGAGCCACGCGTTGGGCGCCAATAAATCTGTCAAGGGTTAGAGCTGGGCCGGTTCCAGACGAATGACAGATGATCTTTATTATCCCTTCCCCCCCTTCCCCCCCCCCCTTTCCCAAAGAGGGGAAAGAGAAAAGAAGCAAGGGAGAGAGACTGATGGATTGGAAAAGTAAACCTTCCCTAATGAGAATAATAATAACAAAATGAACTATATACAAATATAGACAATACCAGTACCAAATCCAACCCCCCTGATGGCAATCACGTCACCGTCACCACTGATGCTGGGGGCAGACACTGGGGAAGGCCCAGGCTGGGCTCAGCAGCAGACGGGAACTGGATGCAGGAGCTGGATTCCGGAACTGGATTTCAGGGATGCACGGCCTGGGATTGAAGGCAGAACGGACAGAGGCTTCCTCAGATGTTGGCCATTGAAGAAGAGAGCAAGAGGGGGCCAGACCCTCATCTTTATACTGAATATGATGTCTATGGGATGGAACAGCTGGTTGGTCAGTGTAGGGTCACCTGTCCTGTTCGCTCCTCCTCACTCACAGCCGCGGCCTCTCACCTACTGCACCCCCACCGTGGGACACAGGGTTTAGCAGTGACCTTGGTCTGCACAGGAGCAAGTACAAGCCAGAGCCTTTCTGCATCCCAGTCCCTGGTAGTAACTGTAAACATCAAGCGTTATCACTGCTAGGAGCAGACACTGTCTGCAAAAATATGCCGTTAACTTCAGCAAGTGCAGTTAGTTAGAAGAGACTGAGCTGGAAAGTAAAATCTCTGAACAGAATGAGTTCCGTTCTAACTCAAACCAGGACACACACTCTTCAAGTCTTATATTGTGCTTTCAGAGGATATGCGTTATATGAAGATATTGCCATGGGGTAGTTGTTAAGAGATATTAGTTGTTTAGCTTAAATAACTTTTAAATAGGATGAATCACTTAGAGTTATAATGTTGTGTGATTTAGTATGCTATTTGCTTAGCTTTACTTACTTAGCATGAGTAGCTAGATTTGCTGAAGCCTTTAGGCCACAAGCTGTAAACTTTCACCTAGATTTGCTGAACTTGTACAGAACTTGTATCTATTCAAGCAGGACAAAGCCTCCAGAGCCAGCACAAACCAGAACATAAGGAGGGTAAGAAGCATCAAGGCAGCTGCAACTAGCCAAGATAACAGCCTGCCTGGAGACAGTGAAGGAATCCAGTGAGTCAGAAGGTGTTGGAGGATCTCAGGCCAGAATCACCACTGGACCAAAGGGCACATGAAAGGTGTGTGAAGATTGCATGAAGGGTGGATGCACAGTCTGTAAGGGTATAAATGCCCAGGGTTTTCTTTGTTCGTGGTCCTTCTCAGCAGCACCCAGCTCGAGCTGACCATGCTGCTTTATTGCTCTATTAAATTATTTATTTTTATAAGATTCTATGTCTGAGACTCTGCTTTGGGAAACCTAGGGTCAGACTGCACTTCTTTAACAGTTTGGCACCCCAGATGGGACCCTAGGCCACCACCTTTAGATCCTCTCATCTCCAAACATCAAACTGCTGGTATTGGGTGAGTTCACTTGGGATTTTTGGAGCGGGAGGCATCAAAGGGTTAGTGTTAAACTTCCCCGAGGAGATTTGGTAGAGATACTATAGTGAGTTTGAGTCCCTCTCAGTATCAGAGGGGATTCAAGTCCCTCTCAATATCAGGGTGGGTTCAAGTTCCTCCCCTACGGAAGTTTGCTTGTGGGTGCACAGCCTGATCAGCATAAGGCGCACATAGAAGGGGGTTTGAGTCCTTCCTGGTAACTGAAATACATGGGAAACACACCTGGCACAGAGGAGGGGATGCCCTTGGCCAAGGTATTGCAGAACTGGAAAAGAATTCATGGTACAGTGCAATTATTTTATGCCGAGAAGACCAGCCATTTATAACTAGAGATGGAGACCTAACAAAATGGCGGCCACCGCAAGAGACTTTTGACCAGCACAGACATCCTTATCTGTGATATTGCTTAGAGGATACGTACCTGGAACAAATGGACTACTGGTGTGTTTGGGATGATTGGGCATGGGAGATAAAATATCCAAGTTGGTGGCATGGGATAAGAAAGGCATTGTCAAAGGTAACACTTGCAGTAGTGAAGGCTGCTGCTCCAGATAAAGCCTCAGATAATGCCCCGACCATGTCTGCCCCACCTTATACGTTTAATGCTCTTTCTTTTCCTTCTGATTCTGCTCAGCTGGCTGCCAGACTCTATCCTATGATTTCTCATGTCTTGCCTAATCCTGCTGCTACATGACTGGGGGTTGCACAGGCAACAGGCGAGCCTCCCTGACCTGTATTGCATGTATATACTAACCAACCTTGGGATTAGAGTGATTTGGCTCTATGGGGAAGTAAAATGCTGAGATTGAGGGAGGATGCTGAGAAATGTGCTCGATTATTTTGTAACATGTGCATTGGCTACAGACCCAACTGGGGAGACACCCAGGTGCTGTTGAGGCATTTATTCTGACCTGATGAGAGAGAAGATAATTACTAAGGATGCCGAATTAGCTCAACAGGCAGGAGGGCATAGAAACCCCAGGCCAGCGAATGATCCAAGCTGGGACTATAATAATGCAGACGATGGAGCCACTTGTGAGACAGGGCTCTGAAATTTAGAAGCTATCAGAGCATGTGGGGAACAAGGGGTAAACTGGAGTAAAGTACAAGAATGCAGGCAGAAACCTGATGAGCATCCTAGTGGTTTCTGGGGCTGGCTCTGGCAAGCACTGCTAAAATAAGGAAGGATGACACCTGAGAACTTTAGTGACAGGCTTGGAATTAGTGTCTGCATGGATCAGGTGACCCCTGATATACGGAAATACTTTAAAGAGCATATGTCCAGGTGGCAGGGAGAGACTTTGCAAAAACTTTTGAATGTTGCTGTATATGATGGGTGCGAGGAAAGACAGATTAAAGAAGATAAAAAAGTAAAAGAACAGGAGGCAGATTTACTGGCAGTGGCTTTAGTGAGAAATTATGATCAGGAGATAAGGGCGATCAGGAGATAAGGGCGATCAGGAGATAAGGACAGGGGAAGGAGGAGACCAGACACGGAGTCTGGACTAAGACCAGGAGTAAAGAATAGTGGATTGAGAAGGAATGCTGGAAGGGAGCGTTATCGTTGTGGGAATTTAGGACACCTGCAGAGAGAATGACAACTCTGACCACGGAAAAGGACAAGAGAAAAAAACTATCGCCAGTGAGGACTGGCCAGGGAAGACTTGCAATCACAATTAATAGAGGAAGGGGACCCTGAGGACCTTGGGGGGAGGGGGGCATGACCAATTACAGGTGTACCAAGTTGTAAGAAGGTCCAAGATGATATGGGAGAGGAGTAGGAGCCAGGTGTGCTGAGGGAGAGCCTCAATGCTCTGGTCCACTGCAGGAGGTGATTGCCATTATTGTCCCCAGAGAACAGGGGAGGCAGGAGCCAGAAGGGGGGGGAATCATACCACCACAATCCGAGTAAAGTCAATTTATTTTGTCCATAGAGTGGCAGTGCAGTTGCCTCTTAACTCTATGCCTATAAATAGGTAATGCTATAGTCCAATTATAAATTGAGGGAAGTTTTGCTTTGGCTAATTTCTATTGATTGATTGAGATGTCATCAAATGTGGCTAAGTGATACAATTTCTGTGAGGAAGCATACACATGGGGAAATTTTTGCAGTACGGTGACTTGCTTAATTACTCTCCACATTCTAACATATAAAATAATGATTAACAACAAGCATGTTATAACAACAGTCACTAGGATCACGATGGGGTGTGACATCTGATTCAGTATTCTGGTAGCTGTTGGAGACCATCCAAACAGGGCTTCCCACCATTGGCGTTCTCTGTCCTTGACTCTGCCTAATACTTGATCTATTTCTTCAACATTGTGATGGACTGTGATAAGAGTTTTTTGTCTGGTTTCTCATGCTTGTTGTAGAAGGTTGATTAAAAAAGGGTGATGGAGGAGTTGTTTGATAATAGCTGCATTCCGATGGGTGTAGGTTGTAGTTTGCAATATAACATATAATCAAAAGATAAATCATCATGAGAGGTTACTGGTATAGGAAAGTTGAAATCACAACTAAGAAACATAGAAAAATTACATATACATAAGTTGAACTGAGTAGTTATGTTGTAAACAAAATTGTCTATCAGTAAGGATTTACATGATGTTTGCATGGAAACACACCCTTTTCCAACATATATGACTACAGTTTCAGGAGTTTTGTTCGGGTGGATTTTAAAGTGGCAAATACTTTGTTCTGTGTCCATACAGATGTTTTGAGTTTCAAGAGTATTACTTTCACACATGAAACCTTGTTGTTTTCGCACAATGCATGCATTGACATCAATTGTTTGCCACTTTCTCTTCTTTTGATGGGCCCACACTTTATGGGGGGCTATACTATACTGGGAATAGGGGGGTTGTACTATACAGGTATCCTGGGAAGACTATATTCTTCCCAGGATACCTGTTCCTGCTTCCACTGCCTGCGCAGTTCCTTCTTGCCCTTTAGTTTGACCAGCAGGTCTTGACTCAGCCATGCCAGTCTCTTGCCTTCCTTGCCTGATTTCTTACAGTGGGGGATGAAGAGCTCTTGCATTCTATGGAAAGTGGCCTTGAAGATCAGCCAGTTCTGTTCTGTTCCCTTGTCCCTGAGGACTGTTTCCCAGGGGCTCCTATTGACTAATTCCTTGAAGAGCTGGAAGTAAGTTTCCTTTCCTACAATTCAGGGTTCTGACTTTACTCTTCACCTGACCCAGATCCCTCAGGACTGTGAACTCCACCAGTGCGTGATCACTGCAGCCCAGGCTGCCTCCAACCTTGACATCACCGATGAGTTCACTTGCGTTGGTGACCATCAGGTCCAGTATCGCATCCCCTCTGGTGGGGCTGTCTATTACCTGGCTTAAGAAGTTCTCCTCAATGCAATCCAGGAGTCTCCTGGATTGCCTACAGCTCGCTGTGCTCCTTTTCCAGCCGATGTCGGGGTGGTTGAAGTCCCCCAGCAGGACGAGAGCCTGTGAGTGCGATGCCTCCTGTAGCTGGAGTAAGAAGGCTTTGTTGATAGGCTAGCCTTGATCAGGTGACCTGTATTAGACACCAATCACAAGGTTCCCTTTGTTGCCTGGGTCTCTAATTCTTACCCATAAACTTTCAACTTGCTCGTGGCTCTTCTTCAGAGACACCTCTTCACACTCTATCCATTTCTTGACATAGAGGGCAACGCCTCTGCCCCTCCTTCCTCATCTGTCCCTTCTGAACAGCCTGTAGCCATCAATAGTCACACTCCAGTCATGGGATTCATCCCACCAGGTTTCAGTAATGGCAACCAGGTCGTAGCTTTCTAGCAGCATGGTGGCTTCCAACCCCTCCTGTTTGTTGCCCATGCTGGGTGTGTTGGTGTAGAGACACTTCAGCTGGGCTGTCAGCCATGTCACCTTCTTAGAGGAACTCCCCTTAATACCTTTGAGGTATTTCCCTGGTGTTTCCCTGTTGGCTCCTGTTACCTCAGGAGCCCCTGGCTCATCTCTGTACAACTTCAAGTATGCTGCAGTGTCGCCTCAGAGCAACAGGCTGAGGGCCCTCACTAGCATCCTGTCCCTCTAACCATGGCGTGTCATGCCACAGCTTGTCACAGGCAAGCCTGATATTATCCCCCTCTCCCTTCAAGTCTAGTTTAAAGTCCCACAAGCTCCTGAGCAAAGACCCTCTTTCCCCTTTGAGAAACATGAATCCAATCTGATGCCAGCAAGCCTGGTGCCATGTAGGCCATCCCATTATCGAAAAACCCAAATTTGTGGTGGTGACAACAGCCATGGAGCCAGATATTAATAGACTGGATCTGTCTGGTCTGTTCCTTCCAATGTTGCTGCCCAGAACTGGAAGAGAAAAAACTAACCTGTGCCCCAGATTCCCTCACCAACCTTCCCAAGGCCCTGAAGTGTCTTTTGATCACTCTTGGACTACGGGACTACCCACATACAAGATCAATAACAGATAATAGTCCAAGGGACGTACCAAGCTAGGAAGTTTCCTAGTGATGTCCTTAACCCAGGCCCCAGGGAGGCAGCAGACTTCCCTATGAGGAGGGTCTGTCTGGCATATTGGACCCTCTGTTCCCCTCAGAAGGGAGTCGCCTACAACTATAACCCTTCTTTTCTTCCTTGTGGAGGTGGTCATGATATGGGGGGTAGACCTTTCTGACCTTGACAACACTTCTGGTGTGGATGGACCGTCATCCACATCATCCATTGACTGGCCTTCCACATCCAGAGCCTCATACCTGTTGTACAGAGGCACGTGGGAGGACAAGGTGGGCAAGGAGGGAGTTTGCCTGCCACCCCGAGCGTGAACTTGTCTCCATTTACTCCTTTCATTTAAGTTGCTGCCTTTGGCCTGTCGGGGGAGGATACAGGGTACCCTTAATCTTGGTGGGTTTTTTTCTGGTGGATGCTCCTGTTTCTGTCTCAGGGAGAGCAGAGTTTGGCTCCACCAGTCTATCTCAGACTCCCTGATGCTCTTTAACCTTTCTACTTCCTCTTGTAGCTCTGCCACCAGGCTGAGCAGATCATCCACCTGGTCATACCACACACAGCTGTTCTCACTGCTGCCATCCGTTACCAGTGAAAGGCTCAGGCACTCCCTGCAGCCTGAGACCTGGACAGCTGCATGTTTTCATGGGAGCACTGTATAGGTTGCCATATCCATTCTGGCGAGTGCAGAGGACAGAGATTTCTGCCTGATGGAGACCATAGCTAAGCTCCTTCTGAGAGGGTGATGACCACCAACTGAACTCACCTCTTGAGCTGGCAGAGATTCAGTGCCCTTCCACACAAACTGCCATGCCACACTCTGGCTGATGCACCACGCTCTGTTTGCAGCACCACTGGTCGCTAGTGCTCCCTAGGCTGCTTTTTATAGGTGTGTGGGTGGTTGTCATTGCTCTAGCAATGCCCAGGTTCATCAGTGGCTCCCGTGAGAGCTGCCAGCTTCTGGCATGTCTCTTCACTACCCTGGTGTTTCCCTACTTCAGGAAAAGCTGCTGTGTGCTGAGATCTGCCACTCCACTGCAGCCTGGGCTGGCTCTGGAGCAGCTCCCCTTGGCAACTGACTGATATTTGGTATTTTGGTATGACTGATATTTGGTATAACAATACATAATCAAATTCTTTATAGTAGAAATTAAGTTTCTTTTTAATAGGGAATGGATTCCTTTAGGATATTGACATGGCTCTTCAGCATCTGTTTTGCACCAATTCCGCATCTGCATTTGATTTAATCAGCTTTAGGGCTCTGCAAAATTATGGCTTGAAGGTTTCTTTCATGTTTCTAAGTGTGCATGTTAATAATAGCAGAAGTGGAAATAAAAATATATCTGCTGTAATAAACTACTCTTTGTATGCTACACTTACTCCTTTTCTGCCTTCAATGGATCTGTTACTTTTCTCCTTTTAAGTTAGTTTGTTAAATGGAATAGAAAATTTCTTTTGAAATAATTCAAGTTGGTAATATATTGACAGAAGAAAGAGGGTCTAGATAGTACACTGAAGAATGAACTTCAGATAGCTTATTATAACTGTCAACATCAAAAACATGAGGAATTGTTGTTGGCCCAGTGATGCTGTAGCTAGTCGCATCAGATGATATACTTACCATCTCATTGTGCTGTCTTTGACTCCCCAGTCTTGATGGCCTATCATATACAGCTGTCCTGCCAAGGAATAATCTTTGGTGTTTGTTCAAAGCTATGATTTTACACCACTGGCCCATAGTTTGTATGCTATACTAGGATATGCTAAAACTGGTTTCAGCTCTGTCTTCAGATGCGAGTGGAGGCAACAGCTTTCATTTCCAAAAGTGTGCTTTGCCAATCATATTATGGAACAGACAGGGGCCAGTACATATTCCATCACTGCTGCTAAATCTGTGTCACTGTGCAGTAAAGCAAAATAAAATGTGTAAGCCAGAGGCAGAATAATCAAGCAGAATCTGGATTTAATTGCCCACTAATAAGGAATACTGTCCCCTAGATAAAACATGTAAACATAACTAAAAAGAGACTCTAAAATCCAAGAAGATATTTCCATAAGATTAACTCACTCTTGCTCATTTGTGTTTTAGTCCAACATGACATATATGCCTTTCTGGTAGATTAAATAATCTAGCTGCAGCACATAGGCTAGAGAAATATTTCTGTTCAGGCAAGGGATAATGAAACTTACTTAGTATGTGGAAGCTCAAACTCAGCTCAAATCCAGTCTGATGGAGGCTTTCGAGGACATTTCTCCCCATTTCTCAAGGAAGTATTCTGACCACCAGGATGAACTGGAAAGGAGACTTCATCCTCTCTCAGACAGTCTGCTCTGAGAAGGCTTTTGGCTTCAAGTGGAGAGAGGTATTCTCTGTTCAGCTTGGATTTATACATCTTTCTGTTTCTCCCATATTACACCTTTAAGCATCCACCTGTCTTATCTGTTAATCCCATGGAGATACATAAGTTATCTATATAGTCACTAGCACTTAGTTCCTCTGAATCACGTTTAGAAGACATGTACTTTCTCTTCTAATTGTATGAGAGACATTTGTACCACTGTGACAGACTCAAGTCTATCGGTTAGAAAACTACACTAAGATGGTTCAAATATGAAAACACTGACTTCCACTGGAGTTTTTTCAATTGAGATATAGATCATCTCTGAAAAAAAATAGCAGCAAGATTATTTTTTAGAGTTAAAAGATAATTTATACTGAATAGTACCTCAAATCACAAATTATATCACTTATTTAAATAAGAGCATTGTGCAAGCAGATTGCTAAGGAAAACAGTGCAAAGGAAAATCAGTAAGAAGCTGTATCTCACATTCAGGGTATTTAGCTCTTGATTTTAATACCTAAACATAGGATTCAGAATATGCATGCATTGTAAAAATATTAGTATTTATCATATGTTTGTATGAGGGAGAGAAAGAGAGCAAAGCAGCATATTTGTGTGTGTAATACTATTTGCTGCTACATTAACATTATCTGTAAATTAACCATGCAATCTACAAGGAGCTATTAAAAACCAACCAAACAAACAAAAAACCCCCCACTTTAAATTAAACTAGATCAACTAGGTTTTGAAACAAAGAACTGAGGCATGTTTTCTGAACACATAATTTATCAGCTGGTGCTCAAAATTGGGATGTTACTGGCTTCTATGAAACACTTCTGGAACTATGAAGAGTGGTGCTGTAGAAATAAAGTGACTGATGTTCTGGCAATAGAAACCTCAAAAGGAGGTTGAAAAACACAGCAAGAGTTGCTTCTGAAACTGTAGATAGGGAAGCATTATGTTTTATTTTTGCCCTCTAATATAAGCCCAAAAGCATTGTTTCACTAAAATGGGTCTGCTACCTGAACTGAGTCCAACTCAGTCTCTTAGCACAAATGCAGTGATGAAAAACCCATTCAGTGTGTCACTGTAAAATTTCCTTGTTTATTGCTGGAGTGAGCAGAGCACAGGCTCTTTACATCTTCAGGTTTTGACTTCTATTTTATTGCATACTGAGGACATGTAGAACCAGCTGCGCACTGCTTATTCATACCAGGGAACTGCTACTTGCCCAACATCCCCACTGATAACAAGAGGACTGCTTCAATTGTAACTGTTCATAGTTATGAGAAACCGTGTCTGAATCCTTAAGGACACACAAAGGCACTGCTGTGATCAATGATAGATGAGAAAATTGCTTACTTACTTTGGAAAAGCTTTTGTATTGACTGTCCATGCAAAATTCCCTTGTCACTCCAGCATGCTTTTGAGCCTTTGAAAGCAAGAATTTTATTTCCTAATCCTGTTTGCCAATGAGTAAGGAGAATTTCAGGATCATGATTTAATCCTGGACCTATCCCTTTGTCCCCAGGAAGCCTCTACCAAACAGAAGCTTAAGATCTGGCCAGGGCTGTATAGGCAATGATGCTATTTCGCCTTTCTTCACAAAGTTCTCTCCCTGTGGAAATCCAAACCAAAAGAACCCACTCCTGCCCTCTACCATGGACTGTATTTCATGACTGATGATCAGACACAGTGATCTTCACTTCATAAATCTGGAAAGACAAAAAAGACAAAGTCAACGTAGAATGAACAGTTAAGAAGCTACTTAGCTGTATGATGTGACTTATGTTTGTGACATTTTTTCTTGGTTATGAAATGAGATCTATGGATACGCCAAAGATCAGATAATTCCCATTTTCTCTTCTTGTTGTTGTGATATAAGACAAGATCATACTAGAAAATCAATGAGGAATTTCAGAAGATGCAATGCTTAGTAAATGATTTCCTCTTTAGTTCACAATGTCTTTAGATATTCCTTACTATGACTAACAGAAAAGTGGTGATTTCATCTCATAAACACTTGGTCACTTCATCTGCTCAGAACTGTTGATGCTAATATGAACCAGTTATGTTAATTTGATAAAACAAAAAAAATAAAATGTTGCTATCCTTGCATATGAGAGGAGTGTGCACATACTGTTGCAGAACTGAATCACCAAACATCTCTACAATTCCAGCCTTTCCTTGTCTCTTCCAGCATGGCAGCTGACAGGACAGTAAAATCAGCAATAGCCTCTTTCTCTCCAAAAAACCCAAAGCGGAAAGTAAATAAAAAAGAAAAAACATGCAAAAAACCCCAAAACAAATCTTATTCCCAAAGTACAAAACTCAGATCAGTTCTTTCCTGAAGTCTTAAATGAAAAGATCGAAAAAATTCCCACAATGCCCGCTTATACTTTAAAATAAGCACAGCCCACCTCTGAGAAAGATCTAAATCCACAAAGAGATGTGGGTGACTTTAAGGAGCAACAGGACTTGTTGCTGTCAGATTTTTAACATGAATGGACATGAACGGACATGAACGGTGGCTGAAGACAAGGCAGAATGACTTGGCAGAAGAGCTGGGAGTAAGGAAGTAAATGAAAAAGAACATGTACGAACATGCACACAGGGAAAAGCTAGCTAGCCAATTGCTTTGTTAGAATAGGTGCGTGAACCTTGCCAGCAAACCAATTAAATGTAACCTTGAAGCACGTGGACAGCCTTGTAGACTATAAAACCACTGATAGGAGCTGAAATAGAGGTCTGTGTTATCACTTTCATAAAGTGTGTGCAGTCCGTTTCGTCCTCCGACAAATGGTGAGCCCGACGTGATTGGGAGAAGCGCGCGACGCTCTGGGAGGACCCTCAGGGAGAGACTGTGACCGACATGAAGCGGCGTAGGGAAAGACTGCAACTGACATGAAGCGGCGCAGGAGATCAGCGACCAACAAGAAGCGGCGCTGGGGATATCTGCAGAACACAAAATAAGGTGAGCACCTGAGGCGCGGTATGGGGCAGGCTTCGTCGACTCCAGAAGAAGCGGCGATAGCAAGACTCCTGCTGCATATCGTCTCTAAGAGAGGGATCAAATACGAGGAACATGCAGTGTGGCGCCTGTTGCAATGGCTCCCGGTGCAAGGTTTGCCAGCAGAAACAGCAAAGGCCTTTGATCCCACCGTGTGAGACGAAGCGGGCAAACTGTTGTGGGAGGCAGTCTCGCGCGGGGACAAAAGCGCAGAGACTGGCGACCACATGGAAACTAATGACTGAGGCAGTTAAGAGCATGAGAGCAGAGAAGAAAACTGCGGCGGATGTGGAGGCCGTGCTGGGGGCCCATGCACCTGCTGTCCCGTCTGCTCCACCATTTGAACCAGGTGGGGCGCGCATAGCGGAGCGAAAACAATGCCTGTTGCCTGAGATGGCGACGCAAACTGACAAAGGGATGACAAGAGATGCAGCGGTGCAAAAAGCGCTTGCGAAGTTGAAGCAGGACAGCTGACGCTCATGCATCCACCCTCGCCCCCCCTCCGGCTTGCGCGCACTGCTCAACCTGCCAGGCACCCAGCCTGATCCGGGCACAGCCTCTGCCCTGAGCCCGCCGGGGGATCTCAACCGACCGCCCCCCCCCCACTCTTGACGTTGAAGATCGGAGCCTCCCCCACTGCAGCTGCCTGTGGGAGGTGCACCTCTGTGTGCTTGGTACGCCGTTTTTCCAGTGCAGCGCACATTATCTCTCGTGGCTCCTAAATTCCGAAAAGCTGCACAATCTTAACCAGCGTGTGAAAAAACAGCTACATGCTGAACACGTAATTCCTACTACGAGTCCGTGAAATTCTCCTGTCTTCGTTATAAAGAAAAAGAGTGGAAAGTGGTGTTTGTTGCATGATTTACGGCGAATCAATGCCGTCCTCAAACACATGGGGGCCCTGCAGCCAGGGCTGCCCTCCCCATCTATGACTCCAAAAAAAAAAAAAAAAAATTGGCATTTCACAGAAAAGGTATCATTGGACTGTCCTCCCTCAAGGCATGAAAAACATCAAAATCGATTCATCAACAAATCCAGTTGTTACAGGACTTAACAAAACAATTGATTGTCAGTACCGGATTGTGGCGTATTAACTTCACGGACGCCAAGGGGTGATCAAAGACCTTTATTCAGCGACACAGCAAGCCTTAGATATCCTCTGTCTCTAAAGCAGTGATTTTCCACTAAAGCAGTAGCTTCCCATTATCTTATCAGTTCAGCCTTACTCCCTTCTTTCCCAGCATTTGCCTGTTACAAGTATTTACAGTCCTCAGCAACTATTTCTAACTGGCGGTTTTCTTTCTCCCGTGTCTTCTGCAGCTGCTCACTGATCCCACGGCTTCTTGCTTACCAAAGCGATTATGTCTTGATTTTCTGCCGATGATCGATCGCCAGCTGTTCCCACATCTCCCCCTTCTTTGTTTACAACCAATACTGCTTTGAGTGATCTGTCCACTATTTTCTGCACACATTGCATAAAACACGGTATACAAATAAGAATACATAAAAATATTCCAACACATGCTAAGACTGTTTTTATTATTGACTTAATCCACCCTGTCAATCCCCAATTATTTAATATATGTTCAAGCCAATTCCACCCATCATCTACTTGCAATTTTTTAACTCCATCCTTCAAGTCCTGAATGCTTTTATGGATTGATGTAGAATGGTCTGACAGGTTCATACAACACATTCCTTCAAAGTCCTCGCATCCATGACCCTGTGCTAACAATAGAAAATCTATAGCTGCTCTATTTTGAAGCGTTGCATGTCTAATAGAATCGGTGTCTAATAATAATCCACTCAAAGCTCGTGAAGTAGCGTTACTCTGCTTTGCTAACCAACACCCTAATTTATTTAATATCGCCAGGGCTTTGGCAGCAGCTACCCCAGGCGTGAAAAGAGAAGCAGCAATTATTTCTGCGGGGTTCCAAAATGTGGCCTGAGAATCACACATAGGATCAAAGACGTGGTGCGATCGTCTCTTCCGATGCCGCAGGAAGTGCGAACGTTGATGAATCATGGTAATATTTGGTGTTAACAGCGTAAGACGGCCAATTGTGCAAGGACCTCCCCGTATAGGGGCCGTAATACCGGCCCATGCTCTATTCCCACAGATAAAAAAGAGACCAGAAGGTAGCGTCATAGGAGTACTACCACCTGCAGATACTTTGGGTACGGTATTACACCATATGCTACTATTCATATACGGTGATAGAGTGCTATTTACAGACCAGGATAAACTTCTGTTTTTCCCTGTATAGTTAAAAAACACACAGACAGCAGCCTGCACAGAACCCAACAAACGCAATTCTTGAGGTTGAAGGGGTGCCGGGGGAAAATCATATGCCATCCACCCGTCTACCGACTGGTTCCAGATGTTTGGACATGCCGGCCTCGCAACTGTTGCATTACAGAAGGCAAACCACTCTTCCGTATCTAGAGGAATTCCCACCAAACACGTTGAGAAGGGGTTTCGCGGGGTTGCTGTACTGAGGCAGAGAATATCTTGTCCCGTGGCATTAGCCAGTGTTACCCATACATTTTCTTCAGGCTGTGGGACTATCCAAACGGCACCGCTCACGACTAGCTGGATTCCAATGATGATGACAGATACGGCCGCACGCATCGTGCTGGTGTCCACTGCGGTCTGCTACCTGTGGAAACACAAGCATAGCCTCTTCCCCAAGTTACCAAAGGAAATGGACCATCCCATTGTCCCGTTTCCAAATTTTTCACTTTCACTAAAGCTTTTCCCTCCACTTGTCTGTGGCTTCCCTCCATGGACATAAAATGTTTAACAAACGGAGGTCCTGATTCATCCCAACGATTTAGAAAATTGAGTACATATAAGGCTTTAGCCAGTCGTTCATGAGGGTTCATACTGTCCATTCCCGCTCCCCCTTTTTGTTTTAAAAGCTTATTTTTCAAAGTGCCATGAGCCCGTTCAACAATCGCTTGACCTGTGGGGGAATGGGGAATACCTGTAACATGTCGAACCCCACAAAGTTGCAAAAATTTGTTAGTGCGTTGTGCACCATACCCAGGTCCATTGTCTGTTTCGATTTTTTGTGGTACTCCTAAAGTTGCAAAAGCATATAGCAAGTGACGACAAACATCCCGTGACTTCTCTCCGGTGTGTGCTGTGGCACAGAGGGCTCTAGAAAAGGTATCGATAGACACATGTACATATTTGAGTTGCCCAAAGTCAGGAACATGCGTCACATCCATCTGCCACAATTCCAGCGCCTCAAGTCCCCGTGGGTTCACCCCAACAGTAGGTGCTGGGCATGACTGTTGGCAATCAGGACAGGCGGTGATTATCAGTCGAGCCTGCGTCAAAGGCAGTCCAAAAGATTGGCAAAGCGCTTTAGCATTCTGGTGAAAAAAAAAGCATGTGACAGTCGAGCTTGCTCAAATGCATTCGGTACAACGATAGCTCCAGCTAAACGATCAGCTTCAGCGTTGCCTTCAGCAATGGGTCCAGGCAAATTAGTGTGAGAGCAGATATGTACAATAAAATAGGCATGTTTGCGTGAGTTTAACAAATACAATAATTCTTGTAAAAGATAAAATAAGTGCTCATGTGATACATCTTTCAAATACGCGCCTTCTAACCTTGTCACGATTCCTGCTACATAGGCTGAGTCAGTAACAATATTAACTGGACCTTGCCACTGGCGAAATGTGCGAACCACTGCCGACAGCTCCACAATCTGTGGGGAACCCTTTATGATTTGAATGTCGCTTTCCCATTGATTGTTGGCATTTTTTCCATACTATTACGGATTGTCCTGTTCTGCCAGGTCCATCAGTAAACAATGTCCCTGCATCCAGGGGGACAGGACTGCGTTTGGGACAGTCCAACAATGTCAATTGTGTCAGAATATTTAATAATTCGTGACCAGGAGGGTGAATTGACAGTTCCCCAGGGAATCCTTCTAATGCAATTTGAAACGGCAGTGGTTCCTGCACTAGCCACTGTAACATGGGCAAAGTTGCGGGTACAAATACCACAGTGGGTTCTTGGCCGCACAGAGTTAGCGGGCGTTGTTGGCCCTTCATGATCAATGTGCTGAACATTTCGGCCCGAGTTGTTATGGTTTTCGCAAATTGATGTGGAAATACACCCACTCAATTATCAATAATGGGTCCACTTCAGTCTTGTCCCATTGCATGATCCAACAATAAGGTTGAAACGGTGGATTTAAAATTAACAGCTGAAAAGGTAGGTCTGGGTGACATCGTTGTGCCTGGCGTCGTTCAATTGCCTCTGTCACTTTTTGCAAGGCAACCCTTGCAGGGGCATCCGGCTCCCTTTTAGAATTCAATGAATTATCCCCTTTCAACAACAAAAACAACGGGTGCAGATGTTCATTGGTTAATCCTAATAATGGTCGCACCCAATTAATTGACCCTAATAACTTTTGCAAATCATTGAGGGAGGTCACCTCAGGGACCAATGTCACGGCCCGGGGTCGAATACTTTGGGTAGTGATGTGCCACCCTAGATATTGCCAGGGCGAATAATGCTGAATTTTTTCTGGAGCTATCACCAGGCCGTAGCTGGTAACTTGTGTTATCACTAGCGATAAAGCTCGGGACATATCTGTTAATACAATTAAGGTAAAGAACAATACACCCTATTTGATGAATTAGTGGGGGGAAGAAGAAGAAAGTTACCTCAGTTCATATACGTACCAACCCTAGAACAGCAAGTGATGTCCAAATCAACAGTGTCCCCAGCATAGATTGTTTTTGGGATGAGGCGTTGGTAGGTACCGGACCCTTGGTGGGCGTCCCCGCGGAGGCAACGTGGTCCTCTCTTGCCGTATAGCTACCTTGCCCCTGTGCTCAAACAGCACTACCTTTATAGCAGAGGTTAAAGCCGCCCCTCACATAACGTGTGGCCAGTACATATGTGTGGACTGTCCCAAACTCCACCTGTCAATTACATAATCTGTAACTTCACGCATGCCCAATTTCACTACTGGGGTCGCTGTTCGGTGGTCGTTTGACTTCATCTTTATCACAAACAGGGTAACAACAAGCAATACACAGGAAAATACCACAGAGATAGGATGCAATTAATAATAAATTGCGTGACTGCGGCCAGCCCCAAGTTCATCCGGCAAACGGATTCCATCCAGTACTGACAGTCAGTTGTTTTGTTAAGTCCTGTAACGACTGGATTTGTTGATGAATCGATGTTGAATGATCGCTCAAGTTCATGCAGCACATTCCATCAAATTCTTAACGTTACAAAAAAAAAAACCAAACCAACAACTTACACAGCATTGGCATGATCTTCTCTTGCAGCCACAAGGATGTCATCCATATAATGATATAACATGGGATAGCTGTTTGTGCACTGGGCTCAAAGACCTCGCCACATACCACTGACAGATAGTGGGACTGTTTTTCATGCCTTGAGGGAGGGCAGTCCAATGATACCTCTTACATGGCTCAGCCATTTTGATTGACGGGACTGAAAACGCAAATAGGTGCATCTTGTTCAGATAATGGAATAGTAAAAAAGACAATCTTTCAAATCAGTAACTGTCAAATGCCAATTTTTTGGAACCAAAAATGGGGAGGGCAGCCCTGGCTGCAGGGCCCCCATGTCTTCGAGGATGGCATTGATTCGCCATAATCATGCAACAAACGCCACTTTCCACTCTTTATAACGAAGACAGGAGAATTTCACGGACTCGTAGGAATTATGTGTTCAGCATGTAGCTGTTTTTTTTCCCGTTTTCAGGAGAGAGATAACGTGCTTTCCTGCATTTCGGACACAACTCGCTGATACTGTCTGCTGTGCAGACCGAGGTCACCGAGGTCACCAAGGTCACCACTAAATCACGTGGGCCACGGTGGGGGCGCAGCAAGTCAGAACCACTGAACCAAAACACCATCCCACAGTTACTGCCATCCTGCAAGCGGGAAGAAAACATCGCTTTGTTTTTCATTTTTAGAGATCAAGGCCGCTCGGTGTGCTGCACTGGACAAACGGCGTACCGAGCACACAGAAGCACACTGCCCACCGGCCAAGGAGGGGGGCAGCTGCAGTGGGGGAGGCTCCGATCTTCAACGCCAAGAGCAGGGCGGGGGGGGGGCGGGCGGTCGAGATCCCCCGGTGGGCCCAGGGCAGAGGCAGCGCCTGGATCAGGCTGGGTGCCTGGAAGGTTCTGCGGTGTGCGCAAGCCGGAGGGGGGGCGAGGGTGGGTGCACGAGCGTCGGCTGTCCTGCTCCAACTTCTCAAGCGCTTTTTGCACCGCTGCAGCTCTCCACATCCCACTCCAAATCATATACTGAGTACTTGTCAACAATAACTGAGCTGTCATCCCACAATCCCGAGGACACAATACGTACGTTTCAAACACCGTTTTAAGTAAGCTCATCGCATGCGGAGATTTGACCCCAGAGTCTTTGACCACGCGTCGGAGTTCTTTTACGATACCAAAGTTGATGGGCTCCCACCTCGGTCGCTGATTTGCTTCAGAGGTTACCGGGCATACAGTAAGGTCCTTTAAGAAGTCCAAGTCACCCTCTTTTACTGCCTGTTTGCGAATGTTGAGCCATGCTTCGCGAGGGTCCGGCGGATACAGATCTGGCTCCTTCTCTGGGTCTACCGGTCCGGGATCTAAAGGATCCTCCTCCTCCTCATCATCATCATCAAGATTCCCACCCCCCATCATCCCAGCCACGGGCGGAGGTGTTCGTTGTGGGCTCTTTTTTGACCAGCAGGATACCGAAGATAAATCAGGGTATTCAGGTGGAGCCGAAGGTTCACAGGGCTGGAAGGGTCGAGTCAGGGGGGGCCCGGGACAGGGGGGTGAGGGATCTGTGGGCGCCAGCACCTCTTCTCCTATTTCTGCCGTTTTGCTTCGAGTCGGGGGGGTCATGGGGCAGAGGGGTGAGGGATCCTTGGGCGCCGCTTTTTCTTCTTCTGCCGCTTTGCTGCCTACATGAGCTTTCAAGGTTTCAAACAGCGTGCGCCACGGCCCCAAAAGACCAGCCGCAACGCTGTCATAACGAGTGCCAGCATCCCACAGCTTAATTCCTATTGCATCCCAGGTCTCGGGGCTGTAAACTGTACCAGATGTCACAGAAGGGCATTCCTTAGATGCCCAAATCAACAATCGTTTCAAGTCATTCGCATCAATTTTTGCTCCTTGCTTAGCAAGAATTTGGCTCATTAATTCTATAACTGTCTTTTGTTCCTGGGACATATTACCGCCCATCTTTCCCCGCTGCTCACCTCCCTTCCCTCAGGAGAGATGATTGTCTCTGCGCAGCTTCTGCTTCCTTTCAGCAGTCTCCCGTTCAGCGGGGCTACGCCACCGGATCAGCACTTGAGGCTGCTGTCAGGCCCGACCTATTCTGGCACCATTTGTGGCGTATTAACTTCACGGACTCCGAGGGGTGATCGAAGACCTTTATTCAGCGACACAGCAAGCCTTAGATACCCTCTGTCCCTGAAGCAGTAATTTTCCACTAAAGCAGTAACTTCCCATTATCTTATCAGTTCAGCCGTACTCCCCTTTTTCCCAGCATTTGCCTGTTACAAGTATTTACAGTCCTTAGCAACTATTTTTTACTGGCGGTT
Source organism: Bucorvus abyssinicus (assembly GCA_009769605.1). NCBI lineage: Eukaryota > Metazoa > Chordata > Aves > Bucerotiformes > Bucorvidae > Bucorvus > Bucorvus abyssinicus. The sequence continues at coordinate 11,310,196 of CM020064.1, read as the reverse complement.
TTTCTTTCTCCCGTGTCTTCTGCAGCTGCTCACTGATCCCACGGCTTCTTGCTTACCAAAGCGATTATGTCTTGATTTTCTGCTGATGATAGATCACCAACTGTTCCCACACTGGATGGAATCCGTTTGCCGGATGGACTTGAGACTAACCACGGTCGTGCAATTTATTATTAATTGCATCCTATCTCTGGGGTATTTTCCTGTGTATTGCTTGTTGTTTACCCTGTTTGTGATAAAGATGAAGTCAAATGAACACCAAACAGCGACCCCAGTAGTGAAATTGGGCATGCGTGAAGTTACAGATTATGTCATTGACAGGTGGAGTTTGGGACGGTCCACACATACGGACTGGCCACACGTTATGTGAGGGGCGGCTTTAACCTCTGCTATCAAGGTAGTGCTGTTTGAGCACAGGGGCAAGGTAGTGGGTCGGTACCTACTGACGCCTCATCCCAAAAGCAATCTATGCTGGGGACGCTGTGGATTTGGACATCACTTGCTATATGCCTTTGCAACTTTAGGAGTACCACAAAAGATCAAAACAGACAATGGACCTGGGTATAGTGCACAACGCACTAACAGATTTTTGCAACTTTGGGGGGCTCGACATGTTACAGGTATTCCCCATTCCCCCACAGGTCAGGCAATCGTTGAATGGGCTCATGGCACTCTGAAAAATATGCTTTTAAAACAAAAAGGGGGAGCGGGAATGGACAGCATGAACCCTCATGAAAGACTGGCTAAAGCCTTATATGTACTCAATTTTCTAAATCGCTGGGATGAATCAGGGCCTCCGTTTGTTAAACATTTTATGTCCATGGGGGGAAGCCACAGACAAGTGGAGGGAAAAGCTTTAGTGAAAGTGAAAAATTTGGAAACGAGACAATGGGATGGTCCATTTCCTTTAGTAACTTGGGGAAGAGGCGATGCTTGTGTTTCCACAGGTAGCAGACCACGGTGGACACCAGCACCATGCTTGCGACCATACATGTCATCATTGGATGGATCCAAATAGCTGTGAGCAGTGCTGCCTGGATCCCATCACAACCAAAGACCGACGTCTGGATAACATTTAGCAAACATGACGGGTCAAGACTCCCTTTGTCTTGCAACAGCATCGCCAGAAAATCCCTTCTCCACCTGTTTAGGAGGCCACCCATTGGATGATTATTCAATTATCATCCCCTCCAATGCTGTGGGTGGTCCCTGTAGTTTGGATCGATTAACTTTATTAAGGCCAAACACATCTATGATTTTAAATCTCCGAAGGTCACGACGGACGTCACGAAGCTTACATACATATAGCAACCAATGTGATGACCGGATTGAGTTTTGGAGTCATGGCAAAATAATCGCTACTTCTTTTTATGGCCAGGGTAGCTGCTGTCAAAGCCCTGGTGACATTAAATAAATTAGGATGTTGGTTAGCAAAGCAGAGTAACGCTACTTCACGAGCTTTATGTAGATTGTTATTGGACACCGATTCTACTAGACATGCCACACTTCAAAATAGAGCAGCCATAGATTTTTTATTGTTAGCACAGGGTCATGGATGTGAGGACTTTGAAGGAATGTGCTGTATGAACCTGTCAGACCATTCTACATCAATCCATAAAAGCATTCAGGACTTGAAGGATGGAGTTAAAAAATTGCAAATAGTCGACACAGGCCTAGACCGGTGGTTTCAGCAGTGGAGAATAACAGGATGGATTAAAGATATATGCAGGCAAGCTATGCAAATATGGATTATGATCATGATAATATTGATTGGAGGATCATGTATAATAAACAAAACTATGGTAATAGTGAAGAAAAACATGTCAGGTATCTGGACAGCACAAAAACAAAACGGGGAATTGTGGGTGACTTTGAGGAGCAACGGGACTTGTTGCTGTCAGATTTTTAACATGAATGGACATGAACGGACATGAACGGTGGCTGAAGACAAGGCAGAGTGACTCGGCAGATGAGCTGGGAGTAAGGAAGTAAATGAAAAAGAACATGTACGAACATGCACACAGGGAAAAGCTAGCTAGCCAATTGCTTTGTTAGAATAGGTGCGTGAACCTTGCCAGCAAACCAATTAAATGTAACCTTGAAGCACGTGGACAGCCTTGTAGACTATAAAACCACTGATAGGAGCTGAAATAGAGGACTGCATTATCACTTTCATGAAGTGTGTGCAGTCCGTTTCATCCTCTGACAAAGAGACATAAAGAATGATCCACCTCAGCTAATTTTAGGTGTTTATATATTTTATGTTTATTCCTCAGTTAGTTTTAAGGTTGTCTGTATATTCTATGGAAAACCAAAACCAAAACAAACAAAAAACCCCCACACTTTAAGAAAAACTATCTCTTTAGCTGACATATTTTAGACTTCTAGCTAAGAATAAGGTGTATTGTACCCTAAAAATAACTATTTATCTCCTTTGCTTCTTAAGAGAGCCAAAGGATCACTAACTCAGGGGTAAGATCTACACCTAATCAGGTGAAGCCTACCCTCAAGTACTGGCACGATAGCGGTGACATTAATTGAACTCTTATGGCTACCACCAGATGCCATAGCTTCAAGGCAAGCAGGGTCTTTATACAATGTTTGGGGAAGATACATAATAAGAATGGGATCTTCAGAAGCTAAAATTTGAGTGGTTTACTGAAAACCATGAGCACTCTAAAAGATTCACTTATCCATTGTAATTCAAATGCCTAGCCCTCAGCTGAAGATTCCCTTTCTCTACTTTAGACTGCAAACTATGAATTTTTTCTGAAATTTGGAGCTACAGCAGATCATGTCATGTTGCTTTTTTTCCTGTAAAGAAGCAACATGGAAAGGAAGTGCAAGTGTATGCACTTTACCTTAAATGTTCAGCAGTTCTAGAACTTCCCTTGAAAAATTTTTCTTTAAATACCCAAACTGTTTAATTTATGAGACCAGAACTCTCATACCTCAGGAGGGAGAGAATCTCCATTGTGTGATCAGGTATTCTTCAGTGCATTCCTATCTTGGTAAGAAAGAGCAGAAAAGGAAAAGAGAGGACAGCGAAAGAGAATCATAGTAAACAATGAACTAAGAAGGAGAAAGTGCTAGGCACTAGTTCCTGCTGTATGAAATACTTCATTAATATTAAGTATGATTTTTGTTATTGTAAAATATGCTAATTATCTACTTCTGATCAGCCCCAGTAGGAAAGATAACTATCAACCTAGGTTGATATGATATGGTTGCATGAACTGAAAGTTTTAAAAGGCTTTCTTTTATTCTATCTGGGTCACTGCAAACAGCCCTAGCTGTTTTTTCTTTGTGGGAAATAAGTCTGAACTCACTGGCTGTTGTTTCAAAGCAAAAAGTTTTAAATCAAAAAGGAAAAAAGAAAGGCAAAAAAAATCAAGTTCAACAAACTTTTATAGTGCAGAAGAGCCACTAAGCAGAACTATGTGTTCACAGAGTAAATGACATGAGCTTTTTGCTCTCGTGAGCGATCCATATATTAAATGTCCCCATATACCATTATCATGCATAACAACTTGTCACTATTATTCATGTCTTTTTCTCCCATATCCATATTTTGACATTACCACTGAAAAGATCCAGTGTGATCAGTGGTTTCTTAAAAATAAAAAATTGAAAGCTACTGTAAATTATATTAAGCCTTGACATGACTGACCGTCTCTCGCCTCAGTCCATTGCTATCTCTTTAAATTTATTCCCTCCTAAATTATATTGTAATTTGGAGGTGCTGAAGTTTTAGGGGTTTTTACTCAAATGTAACTTCCTTCCCAATGCGTAATTAATTTTCACTTTGTTCTTGGTGCTGCATGTGCAATCGCATTTTTGGCAGCCAAATGCAGGCCGAAATCAACAACTCTGTAAAGGGTGAGAATGAAATCAGAATTGGAAGAAGAAATGTTAAGCATGTCACAATGTTTTGTACTCTGTCTTGTGAAATGGAGACAGAAACCTCAAACAACTGTGAGTTTAAGAGAAAGACATTTAAAGTCTGAAAATTATCCACTGATGATGTCATGCTGTTGTTGCATTTAATTACTTTTCACATCACATAAGCCAATGGCTTCTGAATGTTTTTATGCCATGAGATTTTTTGATGAGGAACATACTCTCCCACTTTTCATTTTTTAAGCTGGAACAAGTCAGTCAATCTCTAGAGACTCAGATGAGGGCCATCAGGCTTATCTGATAAAAATGAGCATCACTAACTTTAGAATACTGACCTTATTTTCTGAAATAAGATCCCTGCAGAAATCTTGAAGCTCCCATGATATTAATATGTTATTTGGTCCAAATTTCAACTGCTTTAAGGCAAAGTAGTTTTGACAGCTTATGTTGACTGACAGTCATACCTTTGTTTTTATCTTTTCATCACGAATAGGTAGCACTGATAACAGATTCATTAAAAAAAGTGACATCCTCCAGTATTATGGTTTTCTCAACATGTAATTATATCTGCGGGTGGGGCCAGTCTCGCGCACGCTGCGCCTCACCTAAAAAATCCACCGCGCAGGCTTGAAGGGTGTACTCACGTTTGCAAAGCCCTGTAGCAACAGGCAAGGGACGAAACGGCAATACCAATTATATCTGCATGTCAGACAGTGGAAAAGACAGCAAATTAGACAGGAGTGTTGTCGTAACATGATGGATCAATGAAAAAAACATGTCATATTGATACACATTCATGAAGGTTTCACATGATCATGCATAGATGACAAGTTTTTTCCTTATGAGATCACAAAAGAGCCTCAAAGATAGAAAGGTGAAAAGTAAGTTGTGAAAATTCAAAACAATCTAGGAAAGTGAGGAGTAGAGAAGGACAAATTTACAAGATAGTAAATGATGCAGAAATGACATATGACTCAGGAAAACTTACATAAAACTTGTGAAAGAGAGATGGTGGATAGGGATAAGCTATTATAAGGAAAGGATTAAAGATGGAAAAGAAAATAGAGTCCAAAAGGCAATTGAGCCATAGAAACCCCTCTCCACCGAATAAAGACATAAGTCAATACATTATGAACAAGCACTCCTGGGTGAGGCTGACAATTTATAATGACTAACAGAACCTGTGTGACAATAATGACAACCCACCTGGCTAACACAATCATTCATTTTCTCACATCTTCCTTGCATAAGACTTCACTCCTATTAACCACAGTATGTTCAACCTTTTGTCTGTACTTCTGAAGCATGGCACAACTGGGTCCCTCGAGAGCCGATTCATTCCTTAGAGTGATCAATGTCTTCCTGCCACCTCCCTCTATCCCTGACTAGTCTTACTTCATCACAACAGTCAAGAGGATAAACAGTCCCTCAGCAGAACTCAAGATCAGGATGTTCATTGTCATGAGTGACCTGTACCTTTGCTTTTTTGTCTAGGTTTTCCTCTAGTGAAAACGGCATGACATTGTATAGGTTCCCAGCTTTAAGACTGGATCCAATCTATACTGTTTGGACAAGTTCAGTCCTACTGACTTGCTTATGACCATAAAACAAATTTAGTAGTGAAGCAGGAAACAGACACAAGGACATCTGCTGACTGCAGTCATCCACTTTATGCATAAAAGCCATTGTATTACTATAACAGTCCAAGGAGTGTGATATTACCAGCAATGCAAATTAGCAAACTACAAAGTTATGGAAATAACTTGTTTCTTTCTCCTTTTAGCCCTACATCTTTGTGAGTCTTGCCTGCCTCAAAATCCTTCTGCTTCCAAAGTATTTACACCATTGGTGCTTTTATAAACAGCCATTACTTCTTAACGTGGTCATCAGAACTAAGCAGAATGCATCACTCATTTCATTCCTTTTTAATTGAGACTACAGCAATGTGTTTAGGTATTAATACCAGTTTTACTGATTCTGTTTCATACAAGATCTTGGCAGTAAAACAGCCAACCCTGAACTGCTGTTAAATAATCCTACCTTAGTTTCTCTTTTCCCTGCCTGAAAATGAGGAAATTCATGACTCCACATAACTGTAGAAATAAGAAACCTCAAGGACATTTTCAAGGTCTGTACAAAGCATGGTGTGGCATTCACTAAGTGACTTGGAAATACAGACATGGCCAAGATTTGAGCCCAAGAGTGTTAAATCCAAAGCTTAGATGATTAAGCAACAACATTCTTGACAGATCATTAAAGCTTGTGTTTCTCAGAAGGCTCAAGTGGAAAGTTATGGAGTAACATTCTTCATCCAAAAGCTGTAAACTTTTTGTGTCTGTATGCTATGATATAAACACTATGAGAATGGCCTGCTTTGTGAGGGTTTGAGTACTCTCTCTTTCCCTAAAGGCATTTACTTTGTAAATGATCTTTTCCACCATATTTTTCAGTATCATCTTTTGCTCATAAGTGTGAAAATAATGTATATCTAAGGGTTACACCAACCTTCTCCATCTTAAAAAGTCAGTGTTTTCTTAGTTTATGCTCATTAGTTCAGCCTTCCCTAAACATATGCATTATTTGTAATGTCTGTTGTTAAATTCAATCCATTCTCTGTACCAGATGCACAGTGTCACCAGTTGGCCAAGATACGCCAATTACAGGACAAGTTCTTCCTCTTTCCAATTAACTTCCCTCCTGTTCCAGGAGAAAAAGGGTTAAGAGCAGAGATAAGAAGAAAGAAAAAAAAGTTTGTAAGACCTCTTAAGTTTGGGAAACTAAAAAAAGTTTAATAACACTAGAAAAATATTATATACAGAAAAAAAAAGAGCTATTAACAGGTTTATATGGGATTGGAAAGCTGGTGTAGTGAGGGTTAAACCACGGTTAAGGAAACAAAATAAAGAAAAAAAAGTACCAAGCAGTTCAAAATGGCGGCAGCCACGTGGTAGGTGGATTCATGGGAGCAGAGCTGAGCTGCAACCTAGTAATGAGTGTTAGGAAATGGCAGCAGAAATGGCGGCTGAAGCAAATGCAGCAATGCCACGTGCGAGGAGGGGGCAGCGGGGGGCAGCAGAAGAGTGAGGGTCATGGCAGTAAAGGAAACAGCAGATCTGGAGCACACTGGCAGTAGGATCGTGGCAGGGAAGAAGCAGTGGCGCTCAGCAGTGGCAAAGGCAGTCTCATGCGGCGTGGAGATCACAGCGGCAGTAGCGAGAGAAGGAGAGGCAGGACCTGGGGTTGCCATTGAGCGAGACGGGCAACACTGGTCTGGAGCCGGCAGTCAGCAAGAGACGGTACAGGCACTGGCACGCTGAGAAAGAGGAAGGACCCTGTCCCCCGCACAATTCTTAAAGGGACAGAGAACCCACCTAAGTTTTCACAATCAATGAGATGTGTGAACGTAAATGGGAGGAATGCATCATGATTGGTCATTTAAAAATGACCATCAGAAACCAATCAAACAGTTTTTTCTAATCAATCTGGTTTTTTCTAACCCAGGACATTCCATCCCTTATTCCATACTGTGGCAGGTTGAAGAAAAAAACCTGCTTGAAGGCTTATCAATTGAATTATTCCCTTCCATGTTACGATTGGCAGCATCTCATCGGATGAGAAAGTTTTCTCGGGAGCGTACTGCCCCTTTAAGAAGCTGCGGGCTCGGGCGGCCGGGGGCTATTCGGCTACTCGGGACTTCCGGGGCTAGTCGGGACTTGCGGGGCTGCTTCCCGGACGGCTTCGGAGGTTTTTCTCGGCTTGTTCGCGGTTTCTCAGCTTCTCCGGACATTACCGGCTCCGCTCTGCGGGAGTCACTGCAGGACCTCAGCTTCGCTCCGGGGAAGAGGCTTTTTCTCCAAATCCTGCGGCTTCGCTCCGGGGACCTTGCAGACTGCCGGAGTGGACCGTGCGCCGGGGCAGCCCCCGCCACGCCGCCTGGGACAGACGGCTCGCCTGGAGGCTTTTCTGCTGCCGTAAGGTTTTACCCTCTTTGTCTGCTGCTTTGATATCCTCTCTGCCTGCCACAACGAGGATCTGGTAGGGACAGCGATTTCCACATTTCAGCCCGGCGTTCATAATAGCCGCGGGTTCCCTTTGTTCGCTCCACGAAAGCGCACACGTGGCCGGTGCCATTTCCAGACTGCACGTGGTACCGTCCCCCTTTGTCTCTGTCCTTGTGTTTAAAACCCTCACCTTTCCATCCTGCACAGACTCTCAGATTTTGCATTGGTTTTTCCCTGCATGTTATATATATTGTTCTAGTTTTAATAAAAGTTTGTTTCAGTTTTCCAAACGTTCAGAGGTCTCACAAAATCTTTTATTTTTTCCTTTTCGTATCTCTGCTTTTGAACCCTTTTCTCTCCTGGAGGAGAGGGGTTCAGGGATAGGGAAGGGCACGTCCCCGTGATCGGCTTGCCTCAGCCGACCGGCGACATAATTGGCGTCCCTGGGTGGGCACTTCTGAATAATTTAATAATTCATATTTTTATTAAAGTTTGGAAACTGAAACAAACGAGGTTTTTCCAGGATGGTGCTAAGCGAGCTTTTGTTTGAAGCTCTTAAGCAGTACGGTTTAAAAATGCTTTATGATCTGGTGCCTGGCACACCAACTGTGATGTCAAATTACCTGTTTCTAATTGGTACTGGTTTATGGTTTGCTGGTCTGGGGCACTTAGCAAAGAAGGTGTTCACCCTGGCGTGCGTAATTTCAGTGTTTTGGTCTGTACTCAGTCAGTTTATAATGCTCCCAGTGTATTTTGCACAGTACATGATAGTGGCTGCTTATGATTCCTCTAGCAAATGGATGATGGGAAATAACACTTCTCCATTTGGTACTGGACCAATGGCAATTGAAACTGGATATTCGGCAAATGGTATTATTTTCCTGTATTTGATAACTTTGTTATCAGTTATCTGTAACATGGTCCAGGGGTGGATAATTATCAAGAATAAGTATCACATGGGCACTACACCCACTAAATCAGCTGATGCCACCTCCTCACCCAAACAAGCACAGGTTGCCCCTGTGAAAAAGAAAAATAAGCCCTCTGGTGCTAAACACCAGAAAAAGACTAATTATGCAACAGATAGCTCTGATGACGATGCAGGACCAAGCACCTCCCAAAAGCGTCCAGGAAAGCCTTCAGGGAATACTGCCTCAGCGACTCCAACAGCACCGCCCTCCCAAGGATCCTCATCACGGGATGAGTCATCAGATCAAGAGGTAAACACCCAGCCTCAGTCCAGGAAGGACCTGAGAAGCATTAGAAAGGAATTTAGCAGGCATGATGGTGAGTCACTAATGGTATGGTTGCTTCCCTGCTGGGACAATGGGGCTGATAACATTGATTTAACTAGCAAAGAAGCCAGACAGTTAGGAAATGTGGCCCGGGAAGGTGCTATTGATAGGGCAATGGGCAAAAAGGCAAAACAGTGCAGTCTCTGGAAACGGCTTCTGACTGCTGTGAAGAGCAGATACCCTTTCAGAGATGACATAGAATGCCGCCCTACTAAATGGACTGTCCTGAGCAAAGGTACTAACTACCTGAGAGAGCTGGCTATGAAAGAGGTCATCTATGGTGACTGGAATGTTAATGTCAACCCGGACCAGGTGCACAGTAACGAGCCTTTGCTGCGCAAATTTGTGCAGAGTGCACCCCAGTCATATGCCCATACATTGGCCACAATGCTGTGGGAAAGAGAGGGTGAAAATCGGCCACTCACCATAGAACACGTGTCTAACAGGATTCGCCAGTATGAGGACAGTCTTTCCCATACCTCTGCCTTCATTGCAGCAGTGGAGAAAGTGACAGACAAAATGACAGAGAAAATATTGGACTCTATTAATAGGTTAGAACAAAGAACCACTTACTCTCCTGTGTATACCCACGTGTCAGCTGTTAGGAGAAATCGTCCTCCCAGAGCAATGCGCAACAGACAGGACAGGCCACGATGTGACCGCCAGTGCTGCTCGAGAGGTCGTGAAGACACGAGGAGATGGGAACAACGACCTGCCGCTAACCACGGGGTACCAGCACATGAGCTGCAGAGCAGACCACACCAACATGACGACTGCAGTCGAAGAATTGTCGCTCCAGTCTTTGGTGAACAGTGCTGCAGCCCAAGGAGCAACTCCTATGAAGAAGGTACCACAAGCCGGATAGACCCTTCCACTGACTGTGGACCACACCCTAGGCATTAGAGGGGCCCTGCCTCTAGCCAGGTGGAGGAAAGGGATAACAGGGTATACTGGACTGTGTGGATTCGATGGCCTGGCACATTAGAACCACAGAGGTACAAGGCCCTGGTAGATACAGGCGCCCAGTGTACCTTGCTACCATCGGATCATCAAGGAACTGAGACTATCATGATCTCGGGTGTGACAGGAGGATCACAAGAGCTTACCTTGGTAGAAGCTGAGGTCAGCCTCACTGGGCATAACTGGGAAACTCACAGAATTGTGACTGGCCCAGATGCTCCATGCATTTTAGGCATAGACTTCCTCCGGAAAGGGTATTTTAAGGACCCGAAAAGTTATAAATGGGCCTTTGGGATAGCAACCGTGGGAGCCGATGGCATTATCCGGTTGTCCACATCGGTCGAACTTTCGGATGACCCTTTTGTTGTTAGCAGAATGAAGGTGGAAGATCAAAAGTTGCCTACTGCATCCTCCACAGTTCACCGCCGGCAATACCGCACCAACCGAGACTCTCTGCGCCCCTTAGAGAAAATGATTCGAGAGTTGGAGAGACGAGATGTCATCAGCAGAGCTCGTTCACCTTTCAACAGTCCTATATGGCCTGTGCAGAAGACCAACGGGGAATGGAGACTGACAGTGGACTATCGTGGCCTGAATGAAGTGACACCACCAATGAGTGCTGCTGTTCCTGATATCTTGGAGCTTCAGTACGAACTGGAGTCCAAGGCAGCCAAGTGGTATGCCACGATAGACATTGCTAATGCTTTCTTTTCCATTCCCATAGCACCAGAGTGTAGGCCACAGTTTGCCTTCACCTGGAGGGGTATCCAGTATACCTGGAATCGATTGCCCCAGGGGTGGAAGCACAGCCCGACCATCTGCCATGGACTGATCCAGGCTACCCTGGAGAAAGGTGGTGCTCCTGAACATCTTCAGTACATCGATGACATCATTGTATGGGGTGATACCGCAGAAGAAGTCTATGAGAAAGGTAGGAAGATAATCCGCATTTTGGTGGATGCTGGTTTCTCCATTAAGAGAAGTAAGGTCAAAGGACCTGCCCGAGAGATTCAGTTCCTGGGGGTTAAGTGGCAGGATGGACGCCGCCACATCCCCACAGATGTGATCAACAAGATCACAGCTATGTCTCCGCCTACCAACAAGAAAGAAACACAGTCTTTCTTAGGAGTCATAGGCTTCTGGAGAATGCACATTCCTGGGTATAGTCAGATTGTTAAACCTCTCTATACTGTTACCCGGAAGAAAAATGATTTCACATGGGGCTCTGACCAACAACATGCCTTTGAATTAATCAAAAGGGAAATAGCACATGCTATGGCCCTGGGACCTGTGCGAACAGGACCAGAGATTAAAAACATCCTGTACACTTCAGCTGGGGACTGTGGTCCTACCTGGAGCCTTTGGCAGAAGGCACCAGGAGAAACCCGTGGTCGTCCCCTAGGATTTTGGAGTCGTGGATATAAAGGCTCAGAGGCCAATTATACTCCCACTGAGCAGGAGATATTGGCTGCCTATGAGGGAGTCCGAGCTGCCTCAGAAGTAATTGGCACTGAAGCACAGCTCCTCCTAGTCCCCCGACTGCCAGTCCTAGGCTGGATGTTTAAAGGGAAGATAGCATCTACCCACCATGTCACAGATGCTACCTGGAGTAAGTGGACTGCCCTGATTGTACAGAGAGCTAGGATAGGTAACTCTGGTCGCCCAGGAATTGTGGAAGCTATTACAGACTGGCCTGCAGGAGAAGATTTTGGGATGCCACCGAACGAGATAGTCACTCGTACTGATGAAGCACCCCCATATAAAGACCTCTCAGACCAGGAGAAGAAATATGCTCTCTTCACCGATGGATCCTGCCGCCTCATAGGAAACCAACGGAAGTGGAAAGCTGCCGTATGGAGTCCTATGCGCCAAGTTGCAGAAGCAGCGGAAGGAGAAGGTGAATCGAGTCAATTTGCAGAGGTCAAAGCCATCCAGCTGGCCATGGACATTGCTGAAAGGGAGAACTGGCCACGGCTGTACCTGTATACAGACTCCTGGATGGTGGCAAATGCCTTGTGGGGATGGCTGGAGAGGTGGCAGAAAGATAATTGGCAGCGTAAAGGTAAGCCTATTTGGGCTGCCACTCTGTGGCAAGATATTGCTGCCCGGCTGAAAAGGTTAGCTGTAAAGGTAAGGCATGTAGATGCCCATGTCCCAAAAAGCAGAGCCACTGAGGAACATAAAAATAACCACCAAGTGGACAAAGCAGCCAGAGTGTTCCAGGTAGATCTGGACTGGGAACACAAAGGTGAACTATTCCTTGCTCGGTGGGCCCATGACTCTTCCGGTCACCAGGGAAGAGATGCAACCTATCGATGGGCTCGTGACCGAGGGGTGGATTTAACCATGGATGCAATTACCCAGGTTATCCATGACTGTAAGATTTGTGCTGCAATTAAACAGGCCAAAAGGTTAAAACCCTTATGGTACAGTGGACGGTGGTCAAAGTACAAGTACGGAGAGGCCTGGCAGATTGATTACATCACTCTCCCTCGAACTCGCCAGGGTAAGTGCTATGTTCTGACAATGGTGGAAGCAAGCACCGGATGGCTTGAAACCTATTCCGTGCCTCATGCCACTGCCCGTAATACTATTCTGGGCCTTGAAAGGCAGATTTTATGGCGGCATGGCACTCCAGGAAGAATTGAGTCTGATAATGGAACTCCTTTCAAAAACAATCTGGTGGCCAATTGGGCCAAAGAACATGGTATCGAATGGATTTATCACATTCCATACCATGCACCAGCCTCCGGTAAAATAGAACGCTATAATGGCTTGCTGAAAACCCACCCTGAAAGCATTGGGTGGTGGAACTTTCAGAAACTGGGATAAACATCTGGCAGAAGCCACCTGGCAAGTGAACACGAGGGGATCAATCAATCGAGCCGGCCCTGCCCAATCAGACCTTTTACATACCATAGAGGGGGATAGAGTTCCTGTGGTATGTGAAAGTAATCTGCTGGGAAAAGCTGTCTGGGTTTCCCCTGCTGCAACCCCAGACAGACCCATCCGTGGTGTTGTCTCAGCCCAAGGCCCTGGACACACCTGGTGGGTAATGCAGGAGGATGGTGAAGTCCACTGTGTACCACAGGGGAAGTTAACCCTGGCTGAAACACCCTGAACCAGAGTCTCATGCTGTTAATTTCTGTATAATACAATGTAAATGAGATGCGCATAACGTACATGGTATGGAATAAAGGGGTGGAATGTGGCAGGTTGAAGAAAAAAACCTGCTTGAAGGCTTATCAATTGAATTATTCCCTTCCATGTTACGATTGGCAGCATCTCATCGGATGAGAAAGTTTTCTCGGGAGCGTACTGCCCCTTTAAGAAGCTGCGGGCTCGGGCGGCCGGGGGCTATTCGGCTACTCGGGACTTCCGGGGCTAGTCGGGACTTGCGGGGCTGCTTCCCGGACGGCTTCGGGGGTTTTTCTCGGCTTGTTCGCGGTTTCTCAGCTTCTCCGGACATTACCGGCTCCGCTCTGCGGGAGTCACTGCAGGACCTCAGCTTCGCTCCGGGGAAGAGGCTTTTTCTCCAAATCCTGCGGCTTCGCTCCGGGGACCTTGCAGGCTGCCGGAGTGGACCGTGCGCCGGGGCAGCCCCCGCCACGCCGCCTGGGACAGACGGCTCGCCTGGAGGCTTTTCTGCTGCCGTAAGGTTTTACCCTCTTTGTCTGCTGCTTTGATATCCTCTCTGCCTGCCACAACGAGGATCTGGTAGGGACAGCGATTTCCACATTTCAGCCCGGCGTTCATAATAGCCGCGGGTTCCCTTTGTTCGCTCCACGAAAGCGCACACGTGGCCGGTGCCATTTCCAGACTGCACGTGGTACCGTCCCCCTTTGTCTCTGTCCTTGTGTTTAAAACCCTCACCTTTCCATCCTGCACAGACTCTCAGATTTTGCATTGGTTTTTCCCTGCATGTTATATATATTGTTCTAGTTTTAATAAAAGTTTGTTTCAGTTTTCCAAACGTTCAGAGGTCTCACAAAATCTTTTATTTTTTTCCTTTTCGTATCTCTGCTTTTGAACCCTTTTCTCTCCCGGAGGAGAGGGGTTCAGGGATAGGGAAGGGCACGTCCCCGTGATCGGCTTGCCTCAGCCGACCGGCGACACATACCATGTACGTTATGCGCATCTCATTTACATTGTATTATACAGGAATTAACAGCATGAGACTCTGGTTCAGAGTGTTTCAGCCAGGGTTAACTTCCCCTGGGGTGCACAGTGGACTTCACCATCCTCCTGCATTACCCACCAGGTGTGCCCAGGGCCTTGGGCTGAGACAACACCACGGATGGGTCTGTCTGGGGTTGCAGCAGGGGAAACCCAGACAGCTTTTCCCAGCAGATTACTTTCACATACCACAGGAACTCTATCCCCCTCTATGGTATGTAAAAGGTCTGATCGGGCAGAGCCGGCTCGATTGATTGATCCCCTCGTGTTCACTTGCCAGGTGGCTTCTGCCAGATGTTTATCCCAGTTTCCGAGGGTTCTGCCACCCAATGCCTTCAGGGTGGTTTTCAGCAAGCCATTATAGCGTTCTATTTTTCCAGAGGTTGGTGCATGATATGGGATGTGGTAGATCCATTCAATATCATGTTCTTTGGCCCAATTGGCCACCAGATTGTTTTTGAAATGAGTCCCATTATCAGACTCAATTCTTCCTGGAGTCCTGTGCCGCCACAAAATCTGCCTTTCAAGGCCCAGAACAGTATTACGGGCAGTGGCATGAGGCACGGGATAGGTCTCAAGCCATCCGGTGCTTGCTTCAACCATTGTCAGAACACAGCACTTACCCTGGCGAGTTCGAGGGAGAGTGATGTAATCAATCTGCCAGGCCTCTCCGTACTTATACTTCGACCACCGTCCACTGTACCATAAAGGTTTTAACCTTTTGGCCTGTTTAATTGCAGCACAAATCTTACAGTCATGGATAACCTGGGTAATTGCATCCATGGTTAAATCCACCCCTCGGTCACGAGCCCATCGATAGGTTGCATCTCTTCCCTGGTGACCGGAAGAGTCATGGGCCCACCGAGCAAGGAATAGTTCACCTTTGTGTTCCCAGTCCAGATCTACCTGGAACACTCTGGCTGCTTTGTCCACTTGGTGGTTATTCCTATGTTCCTCAGTGGCTCTGCTTTTTGGGACATGGGCATCTACATGCCTTACCTTCACAACTAACCTTTTCAGGCGGGCAGCAATATCTTGCCACAGAGTGGCAGCCCAAATAGGCTTACCTTTACGCTGCCAATTATCTTTCTGCCACCTCTCCAGCCATCCCCACAAGGCATTTGCCACCATCCAGGAGTCTGTATACAGGTACAGCTGTGGCCAGTTCTCCCTTTCAGCAACGTCCATGGCCAGCTGGATGGCTTTGACCTCTGCAAATTGACTCGATTCACCTTCTCCTTCTGCTGCTTCTGCAACTCGGCGCATAGGACTCCATACGGCAGCTTTCCACTTCCGTTGGTTTCCTATGAGGCGGCAGGATCCATCGGTGAAGAGAGCATATTGTTTCTCCTGGTCTGAGAGGTCTTTATATGGGGGTGCTTCATCAGTATGAGTGACTATCTCGTTCGGTGGCATCCCAAAATCTTCACCTGCAGGCCAGTCTGTAATAGCTTCCACAATTCCTGGGCGACCAGAGTTACCTATCCTAGCTCTCTGTACAATCAGGGCGGTCCACTTACTCCAGGTAGCATCTGTGACATGGTGGGTAGATGCTATCTTCCCTTTGAACATCCAGCCTAGGACTGGCAGTCGGGGGACTAGGAGGAGCTGTGCTTCAGTGCCAATTACTTCTGAGGCAGCTCGGACTCCCTCATAGGCAGCCAATATCTCCTGCTCAGTGGGAGTATAATTGGCCTCTGAGCCTTTATATCCACGACTCCAAAATCCTAGGGGACGACCATGGGTTTCTCCTGGTGCCTTCTGCCAAAGGCTCCAGGTAGGACCACAGTCCCCAGCTGCAGTGTACAGAATGTTTTTAATCTCTGGTCCTGTTCGCACAGGTCCCAGGGCCATATCACGTGCTATTTCCCTTTTGATTAATTCAAAGGCATGTTGCTGATCAGAGCCCCATGTGAAATCATTTTTCTTCCGGGTGACAGTATAGAGAGGTTTAACAATCTGGCTGTACCTGGGAATGTGTATCCTCCAGAAGCCTATGACTTCTAAGAAAGCTTGAGTCTCTTTCTTATTGATAGGTAGAGACACAGCTGTAATCTTGTTGATCACATCCATGGGGATGTGGCGGCATCCATCTTGCCATTTAACTCCCAAGAACTGGATCTCTTGTGCAGGTCTCTTGACCTTACTTCTCTTAATGGCAAAACTGGCTTCCACCAAAATGCGGATTATCTTCCTACCTTTCTCATAAACCTCCTCTGCTGTGTTACCCCATACAATGATGTCATCAATATACTGAAGAAGAACAGATTGTGAATTGCCCTCGATCAATGCCCTCGCTGCAATAGCGCTAATAACTAATCTGTAACAGGAATGCAGCAAAAAGAAAACTATCCCAGGTATTTTCACTGTACAGTGAAAGCACAATTCTTACCAAGGAGGTGTCCCTGTCTTGAATGGGGGAAGAGGAGTCCAGCCCGTCAACTGTCTCTGTGAAATCTTCAGTCTTTTCCCCCCAGCCAGGTATCACCCCTCCTGCCTTTTTATACCCTAACTCTGTCTCTGCCTCTTAGGTGACGTTTACCATGATTTGGGTGGAGAGTTGAGTAACACAGTCATATATGTTTAGCATGTACTGCTTTTGGCTCAGTAGCATATTGAGGGGCATGAATTTTAATATTAATTTTGCAGTTAATTAGGAAAAGGTCTTTGCTCGGACATTGGGACCTTCAACATTTGTTTGCTTTCTTCACTTAGCCAAAACAGGGCCCTCTTATCTCCACAGGACTCCCTCCTTCAGCTATTATTGATGCCAGCTCAAGGAATTTCTATTCCTAGAGATAACAGAGGAATCTTGTGCTCGCAAACATCTCGACCTTTTGAGCAGAATTCCCACATTATCCACCCTGTGACTATTGTCACTCAACACGGAATCACCAATCATGCTTCTATAAAATAAATTTTGGAAGTATTCCTTATATTGTACTTATCTTCCTCCTCACCCAGACAGGTTTCCAATTTCATCCAACCAGACTTTATATGGACTTAACAGATCACTACCTGGCTTAGCATAGACTTAACACAAGATAATAATACACAACATAATAATGACAATGACAATTATCAATACAGATTGCAATAAACTTCGTAACCAACCCATCAATGAAAATTGTGTGGAATCATTCCAGTTTGACAATGGACTCAAGATAGAGCTGATGTGAAAGCCGTGACCCGAGGTCACCGAAGATACAAGTCAGAATGACTCAGCAGAAGAGACAAGAACGAGGAAGTAAAATAAAGAATAACATGTGCATGAGGAAACGCTAACTAGCCAATTGCTTTGTTAGAATAGGCATGTGAATCTCACAAGCAAACCAATCAAATGTAACCCTGGAGTGCGTGGACAGCCTTGTAGACTATAAAACTGCTTATAGAAGCTGGAATAAAGGTCTGCTTTATTGCTTTCATAAAGTGTGTGCAGTCCGTCTAGTCCTCTGACAAATGGTAACCCCGACATGATCGGGAGAAGCGCGCAACGCTCCGGGAGGACCCTCAGGGAGAGACTGTGACCGAGAAGAAGCGGCACAGGGGATATCTGCGGAACACGAAGTAAGGTGAGCACCTGAGGCATGGTACGGGGCAGACTTCGTCGACTCCAGAAGAAGCGGCGATAGCAAGACTCCTGCTGCATATCGTCTCTAAGAGAGGGATCAAATACGAGGAATATGCCATGTGGCGCCTGTTGCAATGGCTCCGGGTGCAAGGTTTGCCAGCAGAAACAGCAAAGGCCTTTGATCCCACCGTGTGGGACGAAGCGGGCAAACTGTTGTGGGATCCAGTCTCGCGCGGGGACAAAAGCACAGAGAGACTGGCGACCACATGGAAACTAATGACTGAAGCAGTTAAGAGCATGAGAGCAGAGAGGAAAACTGCAGCAGATGCAGAGGCCACGCTGGGGGCCCACACACCTGCTGTCCCGTCTGCTCCACTGTTTGAACTGGGTGGGGTGTGCGTAACAGGGCAAAAACAATGCCTGTTGCCTGAGATGGCGACGCAAACTGACAAAGGGGTGACAAAGACGGTTCGAACGATGACAGAGGAAGGTGACTGGCCGCCTCCGCCATCACCCCCTCCACCAAAGCAATCCAGACCAGTGCTTTCACCCTGGCCGCCGCTTCCGGCAGACTTATGGGACTCCAGCTGCCCTAGCAGGATCGAGCTTAGCAGTGGTGTAGATCCGCGACATCAGTGGTCAAAAATCCAGAGAGAGGCCCTGAAAGATGGGGAAGTGTTGAATGCTTACCCCGTGGTGGTACTGAATAATCAGCCGGAGTATAGGGCCTTTCATTGGGAGCTGGTGAAAGAGGTTCGCAAATATGTAGTGACCTATGGCCTGCATGCACCGTATACCACCATGCTGTTAGAGAATATCTATGGGGGCAACTTATTAACTCCCTATGATTGTGAGCAGCTGGCTGCCATGATTTTAATGCCAATGCAGAGACTTCTCTGGAAGGACAAATGGGGCAATCTAGTTCACAAAGAAGCCATGCGAAACCTAGACAGGCCGGATGATGACCCTTTAAAAACTATAGGTCCTGATCAAATGATGGGACGGGGACAATTTTCTGAACCAAGATTACAGGCCAGACTTCCAATTGATGTGTTACGAACGACAGCCAGCTTAGCCAGATGTGCCCTGATGCAGATTCCAGAAACTGGAAAAAGTGAACAGTTGTTCACCAAACTACAACAAGGAAATAACGAGCCTTATATACAGTTTGTCGATAGGATGCGTGATGCTGTAGAGAAACAAATTGAAAACCAGGTAGCCAAAGAAGTAATTTTGATGAAGATGATAGTAGAAAATGCCAATGCAGATTGTAAGCGCATCTTATTGCCGTTACCGCGTACCGCAACTATAGTCCAAATGATTGAAGCCTGTAATAGGGTCGGGTCAGTGGAACACCATACCATGGCACTTGCAGAAGCTTTTTCTGCGGCCCTGAATGTAAAAAATAAAAAATGTTATAACTGTGGCCAGACAGGTCATCTGAAAACCCAATGCCAAGCTAAAAAGAATAGGAAACAAGGGCACCCTCCAGCCAACGACTCGGAAAAGATATGTGAAAGGTGTGGGAAAGGAAACCATCCTGAGTCACAGGGCCATTCGAAATATCACCAGAATGGAACTCCGATAACTAAAGTGCAGACTCTGGGAAACGACCGGCAGAGCGCCACCATGAACCGCGTGACAACACAAATAGTTCAGCCAGGGCAGGCTGCTTGGCCAGCCTCCCCGCCAGAACAGCCGGAAGTCCAGGAGTGGACATGGAGACCATAGAAGATGTAACGTTATGGGACGCTAGTGTTCAGTGTGTGCCATCAAATGCCCAAGGACCATTGGGAGGCAGGTTGAGCGCATTATTATTAGGGAGATCATCGACTACTAGACAGGGGGTTTTTGTTTTACCCGGAGTCATAGACGTGGATTTTACTGGACAAATCAAAATTATGGTCTGGACTCCGGCCCCACCAGTGACCATATTGTCAGGAAGTAGAATAGCACAACTAGTTCCTTTTGTAGCACAAGTACCTAAAGCAGTGCCACAAATAAGAGGAGACTTGGATTTTGGATCTACCAGATCAGCAGCCATATATTGGGCATTAGACGTGGGACATAAAAGGCCCACAGTGCTCATCACCTTTCGACATCCACATGCAATGCCTAGAGAGTGGAGCTGTGAAATGTTAGTAGACACTGGAGCTGATGTTACGATTATTTCTTTTACTAAATGGCCGGCAACTTGGGAAGTACAAAGTGCCACGAGTGGACTCGTGGGGATGGGAGGTATATCAGGAGCGTCACAGAGTGCTTGCATTCTACAGTGTCGTGGGCCTGATGGACCTGTGTGCTCTGTCAAACCGTACATTGCAAGGAATCCTATCAATCTCCTGGGAAGAGATGTGTTAGGACAGATGGGTTGTAAGTTGACAACGCCGCCTTTTGCAGAGTGGTCATTGACGAGCGACAGAGGTCCATCAAATTAAAATGGAAAACGGACGATCCAGTGTGGGTGGATCAATGGCCGCTATCACAAGAAAAGGTCGCTATCTGTCGCCGGTTGGCTCGGTATTGCCGGCGGTGAACTGTGGAGGATGCAGTAGGCAACTTTTGATCTCCCACCTTCATTCTGCTAACAACAAAAGGGTCATCCGAAAGTTCGGCCGATGTGGACAACCGGACAATGCCATTGGCTCCCATGGTTGCTATCCCAAAGGCCCATTTATAACTTTTCGGGTCCTTAAAATACCCTTTCCGGAGGAAGTCTATGCCTAAAATGCATGGAGCATCTGGGCCAGTCACAATTCTGTGAGTTTCCCAGTTATGCCCAGTGAGGCTGACCTCAGCTTCTACCAAGGTAAGCTCTTGTGATCCTCCTGTCACACCAGAGATGGTGATAGTCTCAGTTCCTCGACGATCCGATGGTAGCAAGGTACACTGGGCGCCTGTATCTACCAGAGCCTTGTACCTCTGTGGTTCTAATGTGCCAGGCCATCGAATCAACACAGTCCAGTATACTCTGTTATCCCTTTCCTCCACCTGGCTAGAGGCAGGGCCCCTCTAATGCCTAGGGTGTGGTCCACAGTCAGTGGAAGGGTCTATCCGGCTTGTGGTACCTTCTTCATAGGAGTTGCTCCTTGGGCTGCAGCACTGTTCACCAAACACTGGAGCGACAATTCTTCGATTGCAGTCGTCATGTTGGTGTGGTCTGCTCTGCAGCTCACGTGCTGGTACCCCGTGGTTAGCGGCAGGTCGTTGCTTCCATCTCCTCGTGTCTTCATGACCTCTTGAGCAGCACTGGTGGTCACATCGTGGCCTATCCTGTCTGTTGCGCATTGCTCTGGGAGGACGATTTCTCCTAACAGTTGACACATGGGTATACACAGGAGAGGAAGTGGGTTTTTTGTTCTAACCTATTAATAGAGTCCAATATTTTCTCTGTCATTTTCTCTGTCACTTTCTCCACTGCTGCAATGAAGGCAGAGGTATGAGAAAGACTGTCCTCATACTGGCGAATCCTGTTAGACACGTGTTCTATGGTGAGTGGCCGATTTTCGCCTGGTCTCTCCCACAGCATTGTGGACAATGTATGGGCATATGACTGGGGTGCACTCTGCAGAAATTTGCGCAGCAAGGGCTCGTTACTGTGCACTTGATCCGGGTTGACATTAACATTCCAGTCACCATAGATGACCTCTTTCATAGCCAGCTCTCTCAGGTAGTTAATACCTTTGCTCAGGACAGTCCATTTAGTGGGGCGGCATTCAATGTCATCTCTGAAGGGGTATCTGCCCTTCACAGCATCCAGAAGTCGCCTCCAGAGACTGAGCCTGTTTGCCTTTTTGCCAATTGCCCTATCAATAGCTCCTTCCCAGGCCACATTTCCCAGCTGCCTGGCTTCTTTACTGGTTAAATCAATGTTATCAGCTCCATTGTCCCAGCAGGGAAGCAACCAAATCATAAGTGACTCACCATCATGCCTGCTAAATTCCTTTCTGATACTTCTCAGGTCCTTCCTGGACTGAGGTTGGGTGTTTACCTCTTGATCTGATGACTCATCCTGTGATGAGGATCCTTGGGAGGGCGGTGCTGTTGGAGTCGCTGAGGCAGGAGTTTTCCCTGAAGGCTTTCCTGAGCGCTTCTGAGAGGTGCTTGGTCCTGCATCGTCATCAGAGCTGTCTGTTGCATAGTTAGTCTTTTTCTGGTGTTTAGCACCAGAGGGCTGATTTTTCTTTTTCACAGGGGCAACCTGTGCTTGTTTGGGTGGAGAGGTGGCAGTGGCTCGTTCGGTGGCTGTAGTGCCCATGTGATACCTAGTCTTGATAATTATCCACCCCTGGACCATGTTAGAGATAACCGATAACAACAAAATTATCAAACACAGGGAAAGAATACCATTTGTAGAACACCCAGTTTCAATTGCCATTGGTCCAGTATCAAATGGAGAAGTGTTATTTCCCATCATCCATTTGGTAGTGGAGTTATAAGCAGCCACTATCATGTATTGTGCAAAATATACTGGGAGCATTATGAACTGGCTGAATACAGACCAAAACACTGAAATTACGCATGCCAGGGTGAACACCTTCTTTGCTAAGTGCCCCAGACCAGCAAACCATAAACCAGTACCAATTAAAAACAAGTAATTTGACATCACCGTTGGTGTGCCAGGCACCAGATCATAAAGCATTTTTAAACTGTACTGCTTAAGAGCTTCAAACAGAATCTCGCTTAGCACCATCCTGGAAAAAACCTCGTTTGTTTCAGTTTCCAAACTTTAATAAAAATATGAATATTAAATTATTCAGAAGGGCCCACCCAGGGACGCCAATTATGTCGCCGGTTGGCTGAGGCAAGCCAATCACGGGGACGAGTCCTCTCCTACCCCTGAACCCCTCTCCTCCGGGAGAGGAAGGGTTAGAAAGCAGAGATACGAAAAGGAAAAGAAAGATTTTGTGAGACCTCTGAACGTTTGGAAAACTGAAACAAACTTTATTAAAACTAGAACAAAATATATAATATGCAGGGAAAAACCAATGCAAAATCTGAGGGTTTATACGGGATGGAAAAGCGAGGGTTAAACGCGAGTAAGAGAGAGAGGGGGACGGTACCACGTGGAGTCCAAAATGGCGTCGCCACGTGTGCGCTTTCGTGGAGTAAACAAAGGGAAACCGCGGCTGTTACGAACGCTGGGCTCCAACGTGCAAAGCGCTGTTCCTACCAGTTCTGGTCATGCAGTTTGTAGAAGCGAAGCAGCAAGAAGCGGCAGCGCTGGTGGCAGAGAGAGAGACACAGCCCCGAGGCGCGGGTCCCAGTGGCCAGAGCAGTCTGTCCCAGGCGGCGTGGCGGGGGCTGCCCCGGCACACAGCTTCGCTCCGCTCAGAGACAGCCTCCGGGCGCGGATCTCCCAGGCGGTGGGCAGGGTCCGAGCCGAGGAGAGACAGCCTGTAAGGTTCCCGGAGCCAAGCCGCGATGTCTGAAGAAGCCTCTTCCCGGAGCGAAGCTGCAGGTCTGCGGCGCCCCTCGCAGCGCAAAGCCAGAAGTGTCCGGAGAGCGGAGAAAGCCGAAAGCCCCAAAAGCCGAAAAGCCGCAAAAGCCTGTGGCTCTTAAAGGCACAGTACGCTCGCGAGAAACTTTCTCAACCAATGAGATGTGCAATCATAGCATGGAAGGGAATAGTCCAATTGGTCAGTTTAAGACAAAAGCTTTCAAGCAGTTTTTTTTTCTTCAAACTGCCACACTATCCTAAAGCAGTTGGTACAAGAACAGCTAGGACAGGGACACTTGCAACATACCACTAGTCCTTGGAATACACCTGTTTTCGTTATCTCTAAGAAAAGTGGGAAATGGAGACTATTGCATGACTTAAGGAAAATCAATGATGTACTTGAAGATATGGGATCCCTGCAACCAGGTTTGCCGTCACCAACAATGATTCCTGCTAACTGGTATGTTATAGTGATTGATCTGAAAGACTGTTTCTTTACAATACCATTGCATGCACAAGATGCACCGTGATTTGCTTTTTCGGTGCCGTCAGTTAACAAAGCAGAACCAGCACAGCGATACCATTGGACTATGTTGCCGCAAGGAATGAAGAATTCTCCCACAATGTGTCAACATTATGTTGCGCAGGACTTAAATGGTTTGCGACATTGTTGGTCCAAATATGTGCTGTATCATTATATGGATGACATTTTGATAGCAGAACCGTCTCTAGACCAACAAAAGATAATAGCCGAGGTATCCCAACACATGAAACAATTTGGCTTATGCTTGGCACCCGAAAAAGTTCAGATCATGGCGCCCTGGAATTACCTAGGGTGGAAAATAACACAGTCTACTACCATGCCTCAGAAGCCAGAATTGCGCACAGATGTGAAAACGCTCAATGATGTGCAAAAATTAGTAGGAGATATAAATTGGGTCCATCCCATTTGTGGTGTCACAAACGCGGACATGGCGCCGTTGTTGATGCTGTTGACAGGAGATTCAAATATTGACTCTCCCAGAACCTTGACCGAGTCAGCTAAAGAAGCTATCCAAAACATTAGTCAAAAAATCACACAAAACTATGCTCAGAGAATCATTTTAGAGCTAAAGATCATTCTATTTGTGGTTAACCATCAGAAGCACCCCTACACCGTGCTGGCGCAGTGGGACTGTGACTCGCCTGACCCATTGAGAATTTTAGAATGGCTCTTTCTCCCATATCAACAGCGGAAAACATTAACGACCAAAGTTGAAGCGTTTGCAAACCTGATAATCAAAGGCCGAAGTCGATTATTAGAAATAGCAGGAAGAGATACTGATAGTATTGTGTGTCCGATTCAAAAGGACTATCTTGAATGGGCAGTAAGCCAGTCAACGGAATTACAAATGGCATTAGCCAATTATGAAGGCTTACTGCGGACGGACTATCCTGCTCACAAAGTGTTTACCATGATGCACAACCACAGCTGGGAAACAAGGCCGAAAATCAGCCATCAACCACTGAATGGGATAACTGTATTTACTGACGGTAGTAGTCGCCCAGGAAAAGCGGTGGTGACATGGAAAACAAAAGAGGGATGGGACCATCAAATTTGTCATGTTTCAGGTTCTGCTCAAAGAGTAGAATTGCAAGCAGTTATAGAAGCTTTTAAGCTTTGGCCTGATGTGGCACTCAGTGTTGTGTCAGATTCTTACTATACGGTGGGAGTGGTCACAAGAATGGAAAGGTCAATTTTAAAAGAGATCGCGAGCAAACAATTGTTTGTCCAATTTAAAACTCTATGGCACTTATTAGAATCTTGACAGGACCCGTATTTTATTACGCACATAAGAAGTCATTCCAATCTTCCTGGGGTTTTAGCCGAAGGTAATGCTAGGGCTGACAGTTTAGCGGCGCCAGTATGGACCGGGCCGATGCCTGACATTTTTTCACAAGCCCGGGCTTCCCATGCCTTTTTTCACCAAGGCGCAAAAGTGATAGCGAGACAATTTAAACTTCCCATCAGTGAAGCAAAAGCCATTGTCCAATCTTGCCATAGTTGCCAGCAACTAGGGCCGGGGATAGGACAGGCAGTCAATCCTCGTGGCCTACACGCCCTTGATGTCTGGCAAATGGATGTCACTCATGTGCCCGAATTTGGAAGGTTTAAATATGTCCACGTTTCAATGGACTGTTTCTCACATGCCATCTGGGCTACCACTCAGACGGGAGAGACAGCAAAACACGTTATTAAACACCTACACATGGCTTTTGCAGCCCATGGGGTGCCACGCACCATCAAAACGGGCAATGGTCCTTGTTATATCGCCACCAGTCTCCAACACTTCTTTGCATTATGGGGAATTCAACACATCACCGGTATCCCCCACTCTCCAACTGGTCAAGCTATCATAGAACGCACTCATCAAACACTGAAACAACAATTGCAAAAACAAAAAGGGGGAGTCGAGGACCCCCAGACACGGTTATTTAAGGCCTGTTATGTATTAAATTTTTTGCAGTTTCCCCAAGGTCAAGAAAACCCACCTATTATACTGCACTTGCAAGGCATGAAAACAGGGGTGGCCATTGGAGAGCAACACGACATATTAGTTCAAGTGCGTGATCAGAAGACAAGGGAGTGGAAGGGTCCATACAGATTACTTACCTGGGGACAAAGATATGCTTGTGTCGTTACAGATCGTGGAGTCCACTGGGTACCGGCAAAATGGGTAAAACCTTGGCTGCGCACGCCATTATCGGAATCATAAACGTTCTAACGACATCGGCATATCACCTCATCAGAATATCTGGGTAATGTTTGCCAACATAACAGGACAACAATCGTTTTGTTTGTCATTGACAACGCCGGGGGATCCCTTTCAAACATGTCTAGTGGGAGTCCCGACCTACGACTGGTCAGTGTTTCGCGGATATGTGGATAGTGATAAATGGATTACCTATAATGACACAGAGTTGGTGGCCACACTCAACCGAATGGGCAAATTAAAAGGAAAAATAACCTATACAAAAAATGCCGATGCATTGCGAGCTGCTGCAATAATAAAAGCTTTAAATGTTACGGGGTTAGAACCACAAGAGATTGATTTGCTAGGCTTTGCTAACAGTAATAGAAGTTGTGTTCTATTTGGAGATTATATGACTAGTGCTGTGTTGACACTTTTAAAATGGTTTGGACAAGGCGATATTGAAATTAGGGACTGGATCACTAATGCCACTCAAGGTAAACGAAAACTTTTTTCAAATTCACCGTGGTATGATAATACTACAGTATGGTGTAATGGGTATTATAGGCCCGTGAATTTTACTGGTAAACCTAAAATGTTACCCCCAGGAATCTTTTTAATTTGTGGAGATAGGGCGTGGGGAAGAATACCCTCTAACCCATGGGGAGGACCATGTATGTTTGGAAGAATATCAATGTTTATGCCACAAATGACCGATATTTTGAACAAAACCATATGGAACATCATGTCGCGACGAACCAAAAGAAGCCTGAAGTATTTTGAGAATGACTGTAAGGATGAAATACAATTTTGGGACACGCCCACAAGGGTAATTGCATCCTTATTTACCCCGGGAATAGCAGCCGGAAAGGCCCTAGGAGATGTCATGAAATTGGCCTGTTGGGTAGCCAAACAGAATAATGTGACTTCAAAAGCCCTCTCGGAACTCCTTGTTGACGCAGATAGTATCAGACATGCTACCCTTCAAAATAGAGCTGCCATCGACTTTTTATTGTTAGCACAAGGGCATGACTGTGACGAATTTGAAGGTATGTGTTGTATGAATTTATCTGATCACTCTAATTCTATTCATAAACAAATCCAAGAGCTGCAACAAATGAATAAGAAATTGCAAATAATCAACACAGGCCTAGATGGGTGGTTTCAACAGTGGGGAATAACAGGATGGATTAAAGATATATGTAAGCAAGCTATGCAAATATTGATTATGATTGTGATAATATTGATTGGAGGATCGTGTATAATAAACAAAACCATGACGATAGTAAAGAAAAACATGTCAGGTATATGGATAGCACAAAAACAAAAAGGGGGAATTGTGGAATCATTCCAGTTTGACAATAGACTCAAGATAGAGCTGATGTGAAAGCCGTGACCCGAGGTCACCGAAGATACAAGTCAGAATGACTCAGCAGAAGAGACAAGAACGAGGAAGTAAAATAAAGAATAACATGTGCATGAGGAAACGCTAACTAGCCAATTGCTTTGTTAGAATAGGCATGTGAATCTCACAAGCAAACCAATCAAATGTAACCCTGGAGTGCGTGGACAGCCTTGTAGACTATAAAACTGCTTATAGAAACTGGAATAAAGGTCTGCTTTATTGCTTTCATAAAGTGTGCAGTCCGTCTAGTCCTCCAACAAATTGTAGTCCATGCAAAAGTTTATTCAACCACCCCACCTCCAAACTTTCCCTAAGCTCTCTACTGGCCTTGGCCACATGTTTCATATGATACAGTTGTTCGCTAAAATCTCGGGTTGCATTTGGTATGTGAACAAAACAAGTATCAGTAGTTATCCACATTCTCCATTCTCATGCAACAGCAATAAATCTAATGCCAGTCTATTTTGTAGTGCCATCTTCAATGTCGCCTCAAGTTGTGCATTTAATTCTTCCAACCTGACACGAGTTGCATTGGCCAACGCTTCAATCTGTCCCATGAGATTATATAGCATCAGCCCGTTGAGTAATGCTGATGCATTGTGATTATTGACTCTAAACTGAAAGAGGAAAATTGTGACTATAGGCTGGCCTCTTTCTCCTATCTCTCTACCTATTTAGGTGTTATGGCACCTAACCTGGAGGATGAGAGCTGGAGATCTGCAGCAGATGTGACAGATGCGAGCTAGAGATCTGCAGCAGATGTGAAAGCTGTGAGCTAGAGATCTGCAGTGTGGGAACAGTTGGCGATCTATCATCGGCAGAAAATTGAGACATAATTGCTTTGGTGAGCAAGAAGCCGTGGGATCAGTGAGCGGCTGCAGAAGACACGGGAGAAAGAAAAACCGCCAGTTAAAAATAGTTGCTAAGGACTGTAAATACTTGTAACAGGCATGTGCTGGGAAAGAAGGGAGTAAGGCTGAGCTGATAAGATAATGGGAAGTTACTGCTTTAGTGGAAAATCACTGCTTTAGAGACAGAGGTTATATAAGGCTTGCTGTGTCACTAAATAAAGGTCTGCATTATCACTCTCATAAAGTGCGTGCAGTCCGTTATTGTCCTCCGATACTGCAGCAAGCATGAAAGCTCACTTTGACAATATGGGTAAGAAGAAAACAAGAGCATAACTTAAGGAACTGGAACAGATCAAACGGAGTTCAGAAGTACAGAGTGCATGGGATGTGTGAAAGTTGTGTCCTTGGCCAGAACACTGGCTTATCGTGTGGTTGGCTGATCGTGTGACTGGTTGATACAAACCCTGGACGCAGGGTACCGTGAGAATGCTGAGGTACGTGAACCTCCTGTTTGTCTGCATATTCCAAGTTCCTTTTCTGTAGCTATAAAAGACACTTGTAGAAAATAAAGCTTAGCTTAGCTGCCTCAAGCTGAGTCATCTTTCTTTTCAGTCCCTCACAAATGGCGCCCAAACAGGGACCAAAGCAATTCCAAGGATAGAAGCAATTCCGGTGACGGCTCCATGATCGAACTCGGGGTTGGAACATATCAGCGTGCTTCATTATCTCCCGTCGATCGGGTAAATATGCGATCGTGGTAATATGGGTCAGACAAGCTCTAGAGAGCAGAAGCTGTATGTGGAAATTTTACAGCGGATTCTAAAGGAACAGGGGTTTTCTATATCTGCATTTAAATTAGTAAAATTATTAGTATATATACGTGATCATTTTCCTTGGTTTTCTACTACTGGAACTTATGATAGTAAAACTTCGGCAAAAGTAGGAGAGGAGTTACAAACATGGAAAGATTTACAACTTAATGTTTCTGATGAATTAATCGTAACATGGAAGGTTGTTTTTACTGCATTGCGAGCACTACAGCCTGCAGAGGATGTGTTGCTTAAAGCGGCAGAGCCTGATCCTGCTGCCGCTGGGCCTAATCCTGTTGTGGATATGGATTTGAAGGATGAGTCTGATGAAAGTATATATGATGAGATTTCTAACAATTCTTCCAATTTCAGACTTATCCATCCAGAAAAGGAGCCTGATTTATATCCTCCTTTTACTCCAATTAAGACTATGGCAGTTGCGGCCCCCACAGCAGAAGATATTCCTAAACAAGCTTGCAGAGAATTGTCGGGTGTGAGGAGTGCACCCACTCTCATGTGTCCTACTGCTCCTCCTTATGGTGAAGAACCTGCAGATGCTCCTGTCCCAGTTTGAGCCAAGACTTCCTTGTTTTGGAAATGTGCCCAACAAAGTATTGAGATTATTTCATACAAGCTCCATAAACCCGGCATCCCATTGGCTAAAAGTGCAGGTCAAAAGATTTCTTCCGACAGATGCTCCTTAAAACCTGCAGCCAGGAGGAGTCTCTTCCTCTTTGGACACCGGACAGCTTCGGAGAAAGAGCCACAGCGAGAGGGCTGGCTACCGTCCAGGCCGAAAGCCTGCGGCCTGCCCCCCCACCCGGGGCCTAACTCAGAACTGGTTCTGTCTATCAGCCCAGCTCTGCTGTGAATTGTTGTGGGACTCAGTCAGCATCTCTCTCTCTCGTATCGGGTAAGAGAAGAGATATTTTTTCACTCGGCGAGAATCTACCGCTGGATTCGGACGCGGGGGAAGCTCACCCCCCTTTGCGTTCCGACTGCGAGGGCTTCTCCTTTATCGGCATCTGAAGAAGTCGCTGGGTCGGTCAGGAGTGTCCTTGAATGTTTTCTTTACAGACACTGAAAAAGGTCTCCCTGCAAACTTGTTAAAATACTTCTCTAAGCTGTTAAAAACTTTTAATCACTTGGCCCGACGCCATTTTGGATAGACGCCATCTTCTGAGCTACCATCCTGGCGTGACATCATCTCCTGGCCTGTGGCCAATCGGCCATAATTGTAGTTTCTTTTCCCTTTTCCTCCCTTTGCAGTGTTTTAACTCTTACTGTATTGTTTTCTTGTTTTGCATTTAATATATAGTTGTGTGATCTGATAGTATTTTAGAATTTTTATTAAAAGTTTGTTTCAGTTTCCCATCCATATATTCCGAGATTTGAGTTTTGTTTCCCTTTTCCCCTATATCAATAAGGGATTTAAGGAGCGTTAGAGACCTTGAGTTTTACTCGGAAACTCAACCCCTAACAGCTCCACTTGCAGATTTGCGCAATACTTCGGTGGAAGCAGTTGAAGCAGGACAGCTGACGCTCGTGCACCCACCCTCGCCCCCCCTCTGGCTTGCGCACACTGCACACTCCCACTCACTTCCTCGCCCAGGCTCGCTTGGGTGTCAAAACCCGCCAGGCACCCAGCCTGGTCCGGGCACTGCCTCTGCCCTGAGCCCGCCCAGGGATCTCAACCGACCTCACCCCCCCCTCCCCCCCACCTTCCCAGCGCCAGGTTTCTTTCCCCGCCCTGCTCTTGGCGTTGAAGATCGGAGCCTCCCCCGCTGCAGCTGCCCCCCCTCCTTGGCCGGTGGGCGGTGCACCTCTGTGTACTTGGTACGCCATTTTCCCAGTGCTGCACACCGAGCGGCCTCTCTCCGTTCTGTTCTTCTCCTGGATTTCTCTTTCTCAAGTGCCATTGCAGATGAATCCTGAGTGATTGTCCCACATTCACCTTGCCATTCTGTATGATCTCTCTTGAAGTGAAAAACAAAGTAACATTTCCTTCCCGCTTGCAGGATGGCAGTAACTGCGGGATGGTGTTTTGGTTCAGTGGTTTTGACTTGCTGTGCCCCCACCATGACCCACAGGATTTAGCAGTGACCTCGGTCTGCACAGCAGACAGTATCAGCAAGTTGTGTCTGAAATGCAGGGAAGGATATCACTGGGGTAAGCAATGCCGCTCCAAATTGGACAAAGAAGGTCGCCTCTTACAGGGAAATGGAAGGAGAGGCATGAGGCCTGGTGCCCCGCAATCCAACAGGGTCTGTTCTATTCAAGCACCTCAGAGCGCCAATGTGCAGCAGCTTCCAAACACTACGTCACTGACCTCGCAGCCAGCACCGCTGGCAGCGCCGGGTTGGACTTGGCCACAACCACCGATACAACCTTAAATACTACAGCAGTGGTACCTGTAGAGACAGGGGTTTATGGATCATTACCTAAAGGTCTCTGCGGCGTTATTATTGGACGGTCATCAGTTACCCTTTCAGGTCTATTTGTCCTACCCGGAGTTGTCGATTCTGATTATTTAGGGGAAATTAAGCTGATGATATGGACCCCCCCACCCCTCTTGTACCATCCCCAAAGGAGAACGCGTTGCACAGTTAATTCTAATGCCATATGCCATACCTGCTGCATTAGAACAGGCACAAGGTGACGAAGGATTTGGTAGCACAGGTCAACCACAAATATGGTGGATACATAAGATCGCACCTCAACAACCGTTGCTTACTGTAAAAATTAAGGACAA
The DNA here is from genome assembly GCA_009769605.1 of Bucorvus abyssinicus. Lineage (NCBI taxonomy): Eukaryota > Metazoa > Chordata > Aves > Bucerotiformes > Bucorvidae > Bucorvus > Bucorvus abyssinicus. Next base: position 11,278,307 of record CM020064.1, on the reverse strand, counting down.
ATCATTTCCAGGTATGCTGGACACTGGTGCCGATGTTTCTATTATTAGTCTGCAAGAATGGCCCCGTGATTGGCTGTTATCGCCTGTTCTAGCTGCAGTCACTGGCGTAGGTGGCACACAAATACCACTGCAGAGTGTAAATACGCTTGGAGTGGAAGGTCCTGAGGGTCGAACAGCTGCTCTCAAGCCTCTAGTCTTAGCTCTTCCATGCACATTATGGGGAAGAGATTTATGTCTCAGTGGAAAATTCACTGAACAACTGCCTGTGTTTCAAATTTATGCCAGGGGTCACTGATCGACAAAAACCCCTGCTCAAACTAGCTTGGTTAACACAAGTACCTGTTTGGGTGGATCAGCGGCCACTGAAAGGGGAAAAATTGCAGCAAGCTGAAGAATTGGTAGCGGAGCAATTAGCTCTAGGACACATAGTTCCCTCTACCAGTCCTGGAACACACCTATTTTTGTAATTCCAAAGCAATCAGGAAAATGGAGATTACTGCAGGATTTAAGAAAAATTAATGCTGTGATGCAGCCTATGGGCCCTTTACAACCCGGGGTCCCTAACCCCACATTAATTCCTGCTGATTGGGGTCTTTATCTTTGACTTGAAGGATTGTTTTTTTACTACTCCTTTACATCCAGACGACTGTTCGCATTTTGCATTTTCATTGCCAACGGTAAATAATCAAGCCCCTATGAAGCGGTACCACTGGACTGTGTTACCTCAGGGCATGATGAATAGCCCTACTATTTGTCAAATTGTTGTTGCCGCAGCATTGGATCCCACCAGACGACAGTTTCCGGATGCTCTACTTTATCATGATATGGACAGTATCCTCGTGGCAGCTGAAACAGAGACATTTCTGTTATCAGCTATCACTTATCTGCACAAGACGCTGCAAACGTTTGGACTGCAGGTTGCACCTGAAAAAATACAAACACGAGCACCGTGGAAATCCTCAGGATGGCTGTTTTGTGAACGGACAGTTAGGCCACAGCGCATTGATATTGCCATGTCTGTCAAAACATTGAATGATGTCCAAAAACTGTTGGGAGCGATTAATTGGCTCCGACCACTGTTAGGTATCACTACTCAAGAGCTAACAGCCCTTTTGAATATTTTAAAAGGTGACAATGATCTAAATTCCCCGCGTTGTTTGACTGAAGAAGCTCGCACAGCACTCGATCACGTTATGGCAAAAATCTCTTCTGCTTTTGCAGATCGAGCACGTACAGACTTGCCTTTTCGTCTGTTTGTCATAAATAACCCTTTTCCACCACTGGCTCTTTTGGGTCAATTTGAGCATTCGCAACTGATTATTTTAGAATGGTGGTTTTTGTCACACACCCCAAAGAAAACACTGGTAACACCATTAGAATTATTATTGCAAATCATTGACAAGGCTCGATTGCAAGTACAACAGCTGATTGGGCGTGATCCTGATGGAATACATTTGCCACTAACTGCTGATACGATTGCTACTCTGCAGCGTGAATCTTTGCAATTTCAAATTGTTTTGGCAGATTATCTTGCTCAGATTGATTTATCCTTACCTTGTCATAAGTTATTTACATCTCTCCAAGCCGTCCCATTAAAGGCTATCGGAATTATTTCTGAAACGCCTTTACCTGATGCTCGTACAGTCTTTGTTGATGGGTCCGGTAAATCTGGAAAAGCAGTTGTGGTGTGGTCACATGAGAACGCATGGCATTGTGATGTTCAGTTCTGTGAGGGATCTACTCAGATTGTTGAACTGTACGCTGTCTATCGAGCCTTGCAACTCTTTACTACAGAACCACTGAATATTGTTTCTGATTCATTATATGTGGTAGGTTTAATCAAACGTTTACCTGGTGCTTTTGTTAAGGAGCTGGATCATAAGCGCCTGTTTACACTTTGCCTAGACATAACGTCATTACTAAATCAGCATTCTTTCCCAATTTTTATCATGCATATTCGTTCACATACAGTGCTACCAGGACCTATTGCAGAAGGAAATCGTCAGGTGGGTGCCTTGACAATGCTGGTCCTGGTGAACCAAACCTTTGAACAAGCTAAATTATCCCATTCCTTTTTTCATCAAAATGCCTCCGGTTTGCAGAAAGAATTTCATCTCACAAAGGCACAAGCCAAGGCTATTATTTGTGCTTGTCCAGATTGCCAAAGAACTGCTCCAGTACCACTTCCATCTGAGGGAGTAAATGTGCGTGGTCTACAATCTAATGATACCTGGCAAGCAGATGGCACCCACTTTTCACCTTTTGGCCGTCTTCGCTTTACTCATGTCACCATTGATACCTTTTCTAATTATATCGTGGCTTCAGCTGCTACGGGAGAAAAAGCGAAAGATGTTTGTCGACACTGGACTCGTTACTTTGCTGTTTTAGGTGCCCCTAAGACAATCAAGACAGATAATGGCCCCGCATATGTCTCTCACTCTGTACAGTTGTTTCTTCAGCAGTGGTCTGTAACTCATATCACAGGAATTTCGCATTCTCCCACTGGACAGGCAATTATTGAGCGTGCACATCAAAATTTGAAATTTATGTTGCTCAAACAAAAAAGGGGGAATACAGTCTCTCCTCAGGAACAATTAGATAACGCCGTTTATACTTTAAATTTTTTAAATCGTGCTCATCAACAATTGGACACCACTGCTGTAGAATGACATTTTGGTACTCCTCCACATTTTTTACATCGGCCTCAGGTTTTATACTGTGACTTGCTGGGTCCTACGGAGTGACGTGGGCCTGTTGAGTTAATTACATGGGGGAGAGGGTATGCTTGTCTTCTTTTACCTACAGGACCTCATTGGTTACCTGCAAAATACATTAAACCCTATCATAAGTTGGATGAACAATTGCCAGGATCCAGTACCCGAGATGCAACGCCTCAAGATTCAGAGGAAGAAGCACAGGAAACCCTATGATCGTCCACCACTAGCTGTGACTTGGGGAATGCTCAAACAACTGGATGACGCAGCAAGTATCATGATGTGATGTGCCAATGCAGAACCAAACGCAATTAATACCTTTCTGGCCTATATTGCATTGATATCGGCTAATTCCAAGGTATGGATTTTGTTTGGAATCTTGGCATTGTGCCCTGCCATAACTGTGCAGATATATTGGGCACATGTCATAGACCCACCTCTCTTTCGACCTTTGACCTGGTGGGACGCCCAGCTTCCACTTTCGAATAATGACACTCTCTGAATGGGTGGTGTGTGGATTCCACCTTCAGGCCCTTTATTGAATAACAGTGACTGGGTCATCTTTTCCGACAATCATACATTTCGAAGTGAGCTGTTGCCTCTTTGCATTACAACAGATGACTCTTAATCCGTCTTGCGTTCCTATCAATTCTCAATATCATTTAATTGCTGGGACAGCAGGACAGCGGCTAAATTTAACTGCCATAACCATTCCAGGAGTCACACGAAAAGTCTCCCGAGAGAGGGCGATTAATGTTTCTATAACTACTTCAGTAATGACATATCCGCTATGTCAAATGAAACGCAGAAATCTGCTGGATAAATTAAATTGGCAATCTTGTCGTCTAGAACAGCCTTTTGTTAGATCTTTAGGTGTAAGAAAATTATATGATTGGGGCCCTTTTGGTATGCTACAAGCGGACCATCATTCTCTGGCCTTTAATCAAAGCAGCAATAAACCATTAATTTGGCACCATGGAGGGTTGTCCGGCCCGCTTTTGATGCTCGAAGTTAATGGTTCTTTCTCCCCCATGCTTGATAGACTTTGGCATTTAGGACTTCCTTTTTTCCCTCATATTTCACATGTAAGCTATACCCAGGTTGGTGGAACATATCGAGCTAACTTGAGAAATAATCAATCAGATTCTATGATGATTTGCACTACACATCCTTATGTGTTTTTACTAACCAATAGTTCTATTAGTATCAAATCATGTAATCGAACCTTTTGTATAACCGTTCGTTCTCCCATGTACACTAGTTGTATCTCACATGAAAATATCACACAAAATAATTTCACTGTGATTTTACCCATGAAAAGGCGTGCAGAACTATGGTTGCCAGTAAACTTAACACACTCTTGGGAAGGTGAATCAGGTGTTCATTACTTGTATCGCCGCCTTTTGCAACCGACTAAGAGGAGAACAAAGAGATTTTTAGGATGGTTAGTTGCTTTTATTATCTCTGCTATTATTGTTTTAGTAAGTGCATCTGTCGCTACAGCAGCATTAGCTAAACCTGTGCAAACAGCTCACACTGTGGGTAGTGTATTAGAAAATGTCACGAAAGAGTTGCAGACACAAGATAATATTGATCAACAAATTATGGCACGGCTTGAAGCTTTAGAAGCTGCAGTTACGTGGTTAGGGGAAAAACAAGCGGCTTTGCGTTCCCGGTTGCAATTACACTGCGATTGGGAACACACTAGCCAAGGGTTATGTGTTACTCCTTTGGGGCGGAAGGAAACACTGTATGATTGGAATATGATCAAGGCCCATATACAAGGAGCCTTTTCAACAAATTTACAAGGAGACATTGATTCCCTAACTGCACAACTTAAAAACCAAATTACATCAATCCAAACATTAACTCAACAATCCATTATGGATGATTTGAACAACAGTGTAAAATGGCTCAATCTGAAAATGTGGTTTTCCGGTTTGGATCTTCGATTATGGATATTTATTGGCGTTGGTATATTTGTCATAATGCTTGGCCTTATAGTCTTTCAGTTCCTTTGGACTCAGATTCGATGCTTACAACCCACCGAAGCCCGAATAATGGCTGCATTGATAACGCAGAGCTATCGGAACAAAAAAGGGGGAGATGTGGCATCTAACCCGGAGGATGTGAGCTGGAGATCTGCAGCAGGTGTGACAGATGTGAGCTAGAGACCTGCAGCAGGTGTGAAAGCTGTGAGCTAGAGACCTGCAGCAGGCGTGAAAGCTGTGAGCTAGAGACCTGCAGCAGGAGTGAAAGCTGTGAGCTAGAGACCTGCAGCAGGTGTGAAAGCTGTGAGCTAGAGACCTGCAGCAGGTGTGAAAGCTGTGAGCTAGAGACCTGCAGCAGACATGAAAGCTCACTTTGACAATATGGGTAAGAAGAAAACAAGAGCATAATTTAAGGAACTGGAACAGATCAAACGGAGTTCAAAAGTACAGAGTGCATGGGATGTGTGAAAGTTGTGTCCTTGGCCAGAACGCTGGCTTATCGTGTGGTTGGCTGATCGCGTGACTGGTTGATACAAACCCTGGAAGCAGGGTACCGTGAGAATGCTGAGGCACGTGAACCTCCTGTTTGTCTGCATATTCCGGGCTCCTTATCTGTAGCTATAAAAGACGCTTGTAGAGAATAAAGTTTGCTTAGCTGCCTCAGGCTGAGTCGTCTTTCTTTTCAGTCTGTCACAATTGATGGTATAGAATAAGGGATGGATAATGTCCTGGGTTCATCTAGGATAGGGTTAATTTCCACAGTCAGGATAGCCGGTCCAAACCAGCAATTCTGTACCATACTGATGTCATGCCTAGTATATATAAGGGGAGGCTAGCCAGAGAAGGCTGTTGCGGTTTTTTGAAAAGGATTGGAATGTTGAGAGTGACAAATATAGGCTCAGGGAGATGTTAACTCTCTGAGAGCTAAACAAAAGAGTTAAAGTGTTTGTGCTGGAGGAGAGACAATAGGGCTTAGGACTACAGGCAAGGAAAAAAACCAGCAAAACAGGTTTTTGGATTAAGGGGGTGAAAGAAAATTAATTTAATTCAGAAAACAATGAGAACCATAAATCAATCACTTAAATTTGGGTAGGACAGAGATACAAAAAAGAGAGAGAGAGACGGTAATAAATACATAAATAGGTATATATTTATATATATATTTCAATCATTCCATTTCCACATCCCCGATCACCACAAGCCCCCACACACGGTTCATGCTGGGGGGGGGAGGGGGGGTAAGGAATAAAACCAGAATGGGGAAATGCAGTTCTTTTAACCTCAAAGATCTCAGTTCAAAATTGAACTCTTTAAGACAAACTTCCTTAGCAGTATGTAGTCTTTCTCTGGGGTAACTGGAAAACTTGAGTTACCAGTTTTCCAGAGGCTGTTTTCGGCTCTCTGCTCTCCCCATCTGCAGAATGGGAGATGAACCAGATCTCCGGGGAATGCTTTAGGTTTCCTGTGCTGCAGCAGAGGCTACGTCTCAGGCATCTGAAACCTTCTCGCGTTTCCCCTACCCAACGGTCTGTCTCCCTCTGTGCAGAGTTGGGGGCTTACAGCCATTCTGCCCCTTTTCTTTCAGCACCTCTTTTTAACCACCCCTGCCACTCATCGGCAAAGTGAAAGAGGCTACCTGCCATATGGAAGATCTTTTACTGTCCCGGCTTGAGGATGACTGCTGTTCTCTCTCTCTGTCCTCCTGCTCCAAAAAATGAAATGTTCATGCCAGGGAAGCCATGTGATTTGCAGCTTTTATAGGTTTATTCACAGAGGCATTGATTGACATGTCTTGGCTCTAGGGGCAGGAGCAAAACATGAGCTGAGGGCTGGCCCCCACCTTCCCCTACATAGGCAATGAAAAGCCTTTCCCATGCTAAGGGGAAAAAAAAACCTAAAGGGAAGGGGAGGGGGGAAGTCCCCTGCTCTGGAGCCGACATTTTAACCCATTACAGAGGGTGCACAGTTTCAAACAGTGACATGGCTCAGAGTGGCATGGCTCAATACAGTGGCAGTGGTAAGCAGTGCGTTGTATATTACTCGCTTTATTATTGTTATTACTTTTGTTTCCTCTCTCTTTTTGTGTTGTTCAAGTAAACTCTCCTTATCTGAACCCACGCAGCTTTGCTTTTACCTTTTTTTCCCCAAGTCTCCCTGGGGGTAAGAAGGTGTGAGTGAGTGGCTGTGTGGTGCTTAGTTGCCAGCTGGGTTTAAACCATGACAACTATATATAATCAGTCATAAAGACATGTGTTCCCGAAGTGTCACAGACATCCTGGTTGGAGAGAGTTGAACAAAGAATGTGTATATAAAGTGAGAAAAGGCATATATAAAAAACAAAGAGACAATAGTCATGCAAAATTTGTTACTGAGAGGGCAATAAGATTCACAGAAATAGGAGCAGTGATGATCAAATGGCCTTCCCTCCATTTACAGGTTTCTCGGGACCCTTACTAACTTTTGTTTCATTGACTTTCCCCTTTCACTTTTCCATAGAAAAAAACAGTTTTTCAAACAGAATTTCCAGGACCTACTTTTCATAATTACTTTCATAGTCTTTTAACTGTTGATAACGATCATTCTATGAACATGGGGAAAGATTTTCCTGTTTTCTTTTTTATGTTTGCTTTGGTTTTTTTTCTGGGATAGACAGGCTGACAGATCTTTCCCTGGTTCTTTCTTTTCTCATTTGCATAAACCTTTTTTTCCTGTAGCACCTTTCACTTATTGCTAAATAATGAGAACCAGAATGTGCAAGTAGCTGTTCTGTTCTGAAAAGGCTCCCCTTAACTCTATTTGTATCACTTCAAATGAAAGATATATATGATTTTCTTTCATGGCTTCATAAGTTGAGGGCACTTGGGATATTTTTCCCATTACTCTGAAGGCACAATGTTGGTGATACACTGTGTTGCATAAGAACAACACTGTACTTTTCTTGCTGTTATTGGGAAACTTAGTAGTGGTGACATAATTAGCTGACCCTTTGACTGAAGTAAAAAGTGACTCACGTACAGATGATACAGTGATGCCCTTACATTATATAGCACACACTGACCTAATTGATAAGAAAGCATGGATCTGGAATGCAAAGAATGGGCTTCCAAGAAAGTGAAGATGAGGTGCCAAGAGCTCCAAAGCTTCTCATATTATTTAAACAACAAGGTCTGGGCATGTATTATATAAGGGTGGCGCAATGTCATAAGATTTTGAGGTATATGTCTAAATAGTTCTCTAAAAATCTTAGAAGATCTGAATATTCAGAAGACATGAAATAAGGTTTGGGCATTACAGTGGTGGCGACATTCTGTGACACAGCAAGGACAGGGACAGATGTTAAATTTAGATATATCTTTTAGGCCCAAAACCTCTATGGGCAGAATCATACTCCAATATACAAAATTAAACATAAATAATCAACAGAGAAGCTCAGATGCCTAACACAGAGTCAGATGAATGACCCTTCAGAGTTGCCTGTTTTGTCTTTGACTCAAAAGTCGGACTAGGACAGGCTTAAAGAGTGTTTAAACAGCTAGTCTGAAATAGCCTTGAGTAATCGAATATAAATGTCTCAGAGCTGATAGAAAAAGACACAAATATTTATGTTGTGATTCATCATCTTTACTTTTAGATATCTGCACTGGACATCTACCTCTGAGCCATTCAGGTAGTCTCCATTATTGTCTAGGGAGAGGAATAGTAATTCATCTGATATATTCCAAACATTCTCTTAAGGATGAGATGAATCATGACCTTGTTTCCCTCATTGGCTGGGGTGACAAGATAAAAAACACGTGGTTACCTCACTGATGTCTACATTTAGTCAGATGAATCCCAGCCTTAATGACCAAGTGTAAGCTAACACTCTAATAGCTATTTGGAAGCATCCACATTACCTGAATTGTCTGGATGAAATAAAAGTAGGCCAGTGCCTAGTTTTCCAAACCCTTAACCAAGTGACAGCTGGCTCCCTCAGGAAGGATGCTAAAATTTTGCTGAAGATAGAGAATGAAAACCATTGCTTTTCAGTAGGAGGCTTCTCTAGGTCATTTGTAAGGTAAGCTAAAATTATTTTCTTGAACACAGATTGCAGAATATGATTCCAGTATTCAAAGTTCATAATTTTTTTTTTTAAACATACATTTTTATGGTGAGTAACCATTGCTGAGTGACAGGAGGAAATTCATATTGAAATATGTAAAACATGTTTTGTATTGATTGATTTTCAAGACCACTGAGTATATTGCAAAATTAGATTGGCGTTAACAGAATTATTGCATTTTCATAATTCTGTTCAAGCTTTTCAAGCTGTGTTACATAAAACACAAAAACCCCCTCCAAACTAATTGAAATAACATTAGGCATAACACTAATTGAATGAAACATTAAGCATTAATTTAAGCAAATATTAATAAAATAATAAATCAAACCCATTATGAAATAAGATTCTGTCTTTCTATCCATTTAATCCACCCATCTAATTTATACATAACACGTGGAAGGAGATTTTCTTTCAGTGTGTTCTCACCAAAACCTGATACTATTTGGAAGACATGCATGCATATTAATTGTAATATGTGTTACAGATAGAAAAAGATCGGTCTTTCCAAAAAGTCATAAGCTTTTACATCTGTTTAGTTACTACCAAGGTTATCAAATAGCTGGAAGGTTCTTTGCATAACACTTACATGTTCTCCATAAATATGGGGAAACACAGGAAAATATTTTTATTCAAAATCTTTATTCAAAAATGCCCTGTCTGTCCTTGCTGTAAAGGGGTAGATTAGGGATCACAAGCTTAGTCAAATATAAAAACTTTCTGGTCATTTTTCATCTCATATGTCAAGTTGCTAGAAGAAGTGGAAAGAAGCAATCATTTTAACTTAGGATTCAAACTTCTCAATTCATACAGTGTGTCCACACACACTGCTTATACAATTAGCATTCCTTAAGAAACAAATATTAGTAAAGGAGCAGTGAATGTTCTCAATATTCTCAAAGGTATTCTTTGCACAAAAAACCTACATGTCCATGTGAGTAAAAGGAATATTTAAAAAAAAAAAAAAGCAAAACAGAGAGATATAGTTGAAAGAAAAGCAGCTAAGAAAATTGAAGAAAAATTATAAAAAGAGGGAAAATTAATTAAAGAAGGAAAAGAAAGGTGTGAAGTGGTACAAGAGAACAAGAGGAGGGAAAGTCAATACACCAAAACATAGGAAGCAGGACCAGCTCATTGCAGGTGCTCACACAACTATCTATTTGCAACTAATGCTATAATGTTGTTGCATTTGACAGCTACATTTCTCCAGATTTATAGTGTAAATGATAAGCTTCCACATCCTCATTTCAGCTTCTATTCCAAAGAGCATGATTTTCATATACTCTGGATACTCAAGACATCTGACAGTGCCAGCTGAAACTGTGAAAGTTCCTCCCCTCTTAAAGTTTTATCAACATAGGTGCCCATGTGCAAAAGGACATCCAGGAGCTTCTGCCTCACTTTCACATTCTTTTGTGGAAAAAAAAATTGGACAAATTAGAGATTGTTTTTCCATTCACTGACACACTGGTTTTTTACAGGGGAAAGTTCCCTTCAAAAGGAAATGAACTACATTGTTGTCGTGGGTTAAAACTATGAGGCTGTTCTATCCGAAAAGGTTTCGTGACTACAGGGGTTTGGAGGCAAGGTAAACCCACCAAACCTACACAAAAGAACTTAATGGCTCGTTAGGCTTTGTTTAGGCAAAGGAAAAAGAATGTGATACACAGGGCTTAACTTAAGGGGGGTGAGAAACAGAAGCGTTTTAATAGTGAATGCAATTAAAACCATAAAGCAATCATTTAAATACTAATAGGACTGGAAGGAGAGAGAGAGGGGGAGAGATATGATAAATACATAAATAGGCATCTACAAGTATAATACAGTCTCCCATTTCGACCCACATCTCCCATTTACAAAGGACCCGCCACACAGTCGCACTGCCGGGGGGGGTGTGGGGGGGTGTGGGTGGGTGGGGGGGTAGTAATTGTCCGTCGCCTTGCAAAGTTTTCAGTCCAAGAAAAACTTCTCCTAGAGCAAACCTTCATGCAGTAATGTGTGGGAACAGCTGGCGATCGATCATCGACAGAAAGTCAGGATATGATCGCTTTGGTAAGCAAGAAGCCGTGGGATCCCTGAGCAGCTGCAGAAGACACGGGAGAAAGAAAACCGCCAGTTAAAAAATAGCAGGCAAGCGCTGGGAAATACAGGGAGTAGAGGCTGAACTGATAAGATAATGGGAAGTTACTGCTTTAGTGGAAAATCACTGCTTGAGAGACAGAGGGTATATAAGGCTTGCTGTGGCACTAAATAAAGGTCTGCGTTATCACTTTCATAAAGTGCGTGCAGTCCGTCATTATCGTTCTCCGACAGTAACGTAGTCCTTCTTCCTCTGGGACAGCTGGGAGGAGACTTGAGTTCACCGAGGGCAAAACCCCGAAGCTTCTGGCTCTCCCATCTGTGGAGCAGGATACGGATCGGACTCTCAGGGAATGCTTGTGGGTTTCCCACATGGCGTGTGGGAGCTCCGAGCTGAGCCTTCAGAACCCTCGTCACTTTTCCCCTCGTCAACCGTTTCTGTCCCTTCGATGGAGGATCTGGGGGCTTACAGCCGGTTTTACCCCTTACCGGGTTAAACTCAGTCCAAAGCCACCCCCGTCGGTAATCGACAGAGCGGAAAGGTCTACCCGCTCCGCAGAAGGAGTTTTTACTGCTCCAGGGGCATTGAGGTAACTGCGAATGGTTTTCTCTCTCTGTCGAAGCTTTGCAGTCCTGGCACGGAGAGAATCGAAAGTACCACGCTCGCCCCCGAGGAGTGTCTTAAACTCTGCTTTTTATGTGCTCATTTGCAGAGGTGTGTCTGAATATCTCGACTCCCAATCAGGGAACCAAGAGGGCTGGCGCTTCTTTTCCAAAAATCGCGAGAAAACTTTCCCACGCTTCAGGGAAAAGGAGAAGGGGAAGAACGAAAGCTCACCCCCCTGCCGACGCCATCTTAAACCGTCACAATTGTGCAGCAGGTGCAATTTAAGACCACAGAAAATGATCCAGTTCCTCTCTGGTATCTCAAGACATCCCCCCACCCCTAAAACTAAAAAAGATATATTTATTCATTCTCCCTTCACTAAAGCCATTCTGATTTATACCAAAGTGAGTGTACAATAAGAAGGCAATCCAGCCCCAAAAATTTTTAGCAGCTTACTTCATAAGATTCATTAATAGTATTCAAGTGAATATTTCTATGTGTATATCAATATTTTAAAAAATTGTTCTTGTATGACTTCTAAATATTTAAAACTTTTTTTTATGGGTACACGTACAATGAAAAATTGGTTACCACAGGTCATTACTGAATTTCATCTACATTCATTTATGGTTCTTATTAAATACTAGAACACAGAAAAACCAAATCAAACCAATCTAATGACGTGAGTAGTCCAATATATTGCTTTCATAAGAGGAACTAACAGCATAGTTTTACTGCCTTTTGTGGTATTCAAACTTGGGCAATTCAATGGCATTGCTTTTCTCCCCTCTTGTAAATAATTTGAAGTCAAAGTTCTCATGTAAGTCATGAGGCACCAAGACATGTAAATCAACAGTCAAACAGCAAAGTATTTTGAGGCAAATTGAGTTTTCTGTGAAAATTAATGAATCTGAGACAGATATACAGTGCACAGCAAGATTCCCCCAAACTGAAAATAGAACAGCAATAAAAATGCCAAGAAGTGATAAGGCAGCAATAACACATGAGAGATTTTATGTATCACTTGGAAAAAAATAGTTACTGTAAATGAGTGGATGTTCTTGTGCTCTATTTTCCCTCCTTCCTTCCTTTTTTGTTTGTTTCATTTTCCTTGATTGCTGAACAGAAACGTGTCTGCAAAATGATGGATTAATTAGAAGAAACATACATCTCTAGTTCCCACCATCACTCTCTCTTTAAAAAAGGAAATAACTTAATCTCTATAAGATCCCTTCCAAAGTCCTCATTATTACACTGTGGTGGGATTTGAAAGTCATTTACATAATAACTAACAAAAATGTACTCAGCAATACAATGGAATGGAATGGAATGGAATGGAATGGAATGGAATGGAATAAAATAAAATAAAATAAAATAAAATAAAATAAAATAAAATAAAATAAAATGAAATGGAATAGATTGTGTTTTGAATCCTTTCATCAAGGATCTAGATAGTAGAAAAATACTAAAGCAGAGAAGCCATTTTTTTCTTATCATTTACCTCAAGGAAATATTAACAGAGATTTCTAGAGAAAATTAGAAGAATCTGGATATGGCTGAGGACTTTCATTACTTCATGTGATGCACTGTGTTAAGGACAGTCACTATTTCAGAACCTTTTTAGATGACAACCATAATGGCTGCCTGCATATCTGAAGTGTATGTTCCTAAGCAAATGACTGACCACAACTATTCTTTTATTACTTGAAAGAAATAGGGAAAATTCTTCTCACACCACCTTGTTTTACTCTGGCAGAATATTCCACTGTCTTTATCTGAATCACTCCTGATTTACATGGATGGAAGTAAAGATTCAACTTCCATGGTTTTATGAATTTCATGCTCTAGTAGTTTCACTTTTTAAGTAACTAAAGTGTGCTGTGACTTACTGGCTTAAAAATCACAGCAATATTTCCCACAAACATTACTCAGAGCTCAACACATACTATACTGGAGCAAGATGCCAACAGCAGGTCCTTAACAAAGCTGTTGATTTCTCAGAATAAAATAGTTTTCTGTGCGAAAATTCCTGCAATTTCCTCTTAATGTCAACAAGCCTGCTTTCCTCTTCTCCCTCCTTACATATACTCTGATATTTTTCTTCTCTTTCTTGCACTTTACAAGTCTCTGAAATATAGGCAATTTTTTTAAACTTTTTTTTTTCCTTGCTAATTAGCTTTATGAGTAGGCAAGATGTTTACCGCTATTCCAACCTCCTGTACTAATTTTCACATCAGAGCCTACCAGTTTGTAAACTTGTCTTACACCATTAATTTCAGGAACCTTCCAATGTCTTTCAATGGGAAATTAGCAGTCAAATGTGTTTAGTTTGTGGAAACAGCAGCTGTACCACTGACAAGAGCAACAGCTCATACAACTGTAAGTCATTAAGAATAGAATTTCTTCAATTATGAATGCATACATTGTCAATGGTGAGTGAAAGGAAGAGGCAAAAGGGAGAGGTGGACGTGGAGAAAGTAAAAGAGACAGAAAGTGCCACAATAGGCTCCAAAACTTTCTGTGTTAGTCAAAATCTGTCAGCATTCAGCCTACGCTTCCAAATGACTATTGTTTAAAAAGTGTTAAAAAAGCAGACTGGTTCTATTATTCATCTTCTGAAATAAAAAACAACCCCTTTAAAAATTGACCTGAAATTTTAAAGGCTGTTTTTAAAGGATCCTATTTAAAATTTTGTCAGAGTAGGGAACCTAATTACTATATGTCATTTTTCTAAATGAGAAAGCAATTAAACAAAGAAAGAGAAAAAGAATCCATGGTCTTTTGGGGTTTGAAAAACCCCCCTGCTGCTGACCACATTGCTTTTTTATCCCTCCTTCCTCAGTGCAATTACATTCCAGACTGCAGAAAGAACCCTTTCCCCACTGAGTGCACACAGAGCCATTGTGAGCATGATGGGGTGCCCTGGTGAACTGAAAACAAGGAGGCAGCAGGTCCAATGAAGATGACAGTTGTGTTGAGACATCTGCTGATCATTGCTGCCTGTGCCTGGGAATTAAAAAGAGTGATGAGGAAGACACGAACCCAGATCTTGATGTGTAGAACTCCGCAATCAAAATAGATTGTGAAGCAGGTATGTTTATTGCAGCGCTGGGTGCGGCAGGGGAGACCCCTCAAACAGGCACGCACACCTGAGCTCAGAGAGTTCACATATTTAAAGTGTTAATAAATATATATTCAAAAGATTACTTCATTTCCTAATACATATCCATGACCCTTCCCCACTTTGGATGCAAATTAGGTCTCCTCCCCTTGGCATCCGTACGCGCAGGCGCAGTATCACTCCTTGGGGGTCTTCTGGTGGTCGCAGGGATGAAGCAAGGGCCCCATGATAGTCTTCATCACAATTGTCCTTTTGAACTCAGCCTCAAGAGCATGCGCAGTTCAGGGCTAGTTGGGCAAGATTCCTTTACAGTCACGGTTCATGCATAAAGACAATTCCTTCTTTCTCCTTATCTTACCGCAAACAATGAAGCAATTACCCCAAACAATGAAGCAATTACCCCAAACAATGAAGCAATATTTCAGGCAATAGAGCACCTTCTTAAGTCATGTCAGAAGTTACAAAATAGTTCACTCTACTAATCTTAAAAGAGACTAAAGTTCATTCTTAAAAGATACTGAAACATATTCAAAATATTTTCTACTACATTTCCTATTTTCTAACTCAATCTCACCAGCTGCTTGGAGCATATTCTGCTGTTTTCTCTAAAAAGTATCAAATCTGTCAGGATCCTAAGTCAGGAGTATGGTGTCCAGGGTTACTGCAATATGAATTTTGGTATTAGTGAGACATGACTAGTAAAGGCAACGTAAAGCCGCCTATAGGTGTAATGGGTTCATGAAGTGGGAAATGAAGTGACAGTGATAGCAGCCCCCAGAGCAGTGATGGAGGATGGGTATTCAGCTTTCACGGACCCATTTGAAAATCTCCACACTGTTTGCTACCTCTTTTCTCAGGCTTTCTGTTTCATGACTGTGAGAAACGAGAAAAAAAAAAAACCTTGCGAAAAGAGGGTTAGGCCAGACTCCACAGTGAAGCACCTCATTTTATTACGTTCTTGCAAGACCGGGTGTCCAACTAGTAGGCACACCTGGTCAGAGCAATACAGGAATTTTTATACCCTATTCCCGGCCGCGAAATCCCTCCTTTGTTTCCCCATTGGCTGAGTACTCCAAAGTTTACAGACTAACCCGACACGCCTTCTACATGTTACAGTACATATCAGTTCATACGTCGCATGTCTCATTACCGCGAAATCATGCCTCCCCTGGGAGGAGAAGTTAATATTCAATGCCTTATTAAGCAAGCGCAGTTGCTGCTACCAGAGGCCGCATTCCTCTGGAATGACCCTAGTTTAACAAGTTTCGAGTTTGTAATCTATCTGGCCCCCCATTCATCCCTTTGATTGCCCTCTTTACCTGGTCAGGGAACCCTTTTGTCTTGAAAACTCATCCCACCTCTCTGGCATCCTCCTTGTCAGGTTCTTACCATGCAAGAACAGCATTCTGTTTGTTTCTTTCTCACAGTGGGTACCATTTTTTCCATATGGAGAATTCAATTCCACCCCTTTGCTCCACACGCACTGCCCTGTCAGATGCCATGTTGTCAGACGGCTCCTCTGCTGCCGTCTGTCCCACCGCAACACAATTGAACGGAATATCGGCGGGAAGGTTCAACCTCTACTGCGAGACCACCAACATCTGCCTCTGCCTTTGTGGGCCAGCATAATAAAATAGGAGGCGTTACTTTCAGAGCAGCCCTCATATAAGGGTAATGAGGAGCCGTGGGCTACTGTGCTTTTTAGCATGCTGTTGTCATACACTCTTTCATGGGCACCCCCTTGCCGTGGGGAAAGAGCTTGCGTGCCCTTGCGAAGTTGAGAGCTATGCTGGTGGTGGCATATGCCTCCGGTAGGGTCTCCCAAGCCTGACAGGTCTCAACTGAAGGGTCAGACAAAGTGTGTCCACGGGCAGGATGGGCTCACTAGCCTTCGGGCAACCATCCTAGGAGAAGGACAACTCTAACTCCAAACCCGGGCAGATGGAGCTCGTTTAACCCTGTAAGGCCATTCATCTAAGAGAAGGATACTCTAACCAAACCTACGACCTGAGGACTTCGCTGTCACCGTCCAAGCTCGCTAGGCCCTGGCAGATGAACCTCGGGTGTAAAGGGTGGGGGCAGTCTCGCGCACGCTGCACCTCACCTAAAAAATCCACCGCGCAGGCTTGAAGGGTGTACTCACGTTTGCAAAGCCCTGTAGTGACAGGCAAGGGACGAAACGGCAGGTGGAAAGATGTCACTGGAAGCCGCAGACCACCCAAGGAGACCCTCCGGTGTGCTCTTTGCAACCGGTCTTGCCTATCCCGCATTGTCCTTTTCAGCCATCAACGCGCTTGCAATAAGCGTGGGCAAAGCCCTTCCCAAATCTTCATCCGTGAAGCCAAGCCATGATGTCATACAGCTCTCTACATCTCTATTTCAGCAGGCTGCAGAGTGCTGCATCCCCTCTCTTTCAGGCTGACACAGCAGGAATGATGCTGGTGGAAGGGGAGATATCAAAGGTCATATATCTTTTTTTTTTTTTTTTTGGTGTATGTGTGTGCCTATGCTATTTATTATTTGCATTTTGCAGTCTGGGTTATGACTGTGTCTGCTAATTATTGTTTGTTTTGCCAAATGAGGGGAGATCAACAGCAAGGACACAGACACCAAGTTAAAACCAAAAATAAACGGATTTTACTTTAGTTCAAAGCAGGCAAAAAGAGTAAGCAGGGTGGAAAAAGCAAGCAAAGTAATGCACCTCATCATTACTACAGCAAGTCAGCCATAGTGATTAAGAAAGATCCATCACCAATTGCCTTTCATATGTTACCATCATCCAAATCCGTACATCAGCCGGGGAGCCCCGGTCACAGCGAAGGATTTGGGGAACCCTCCCGGCAATTGGGAATTCCTACGCAGTGCGTCCACTCGTAGGTGAGGTCTCCAACTTCGCTGTGACAGGGGCCCTGCTTTTATATTCTTTATCAAACAGGACTACGTGACTACCTGCACGGCAAGCATTTGGTACTTCATTCAGATGTGCCTCAGATCTGGCCAGGATCTGAGACAGTCTGAGGAGTTACTGTTTTCCTGGCTTTAGATATGCAAGACATTTGGCTTTAGATATGCGAGATATCTGGCTTTAGATATGCAAGATATCTGGCTTTAGACATGCAAGGTACCTGGCTTTAGGTATGTGAGGTATTTGACTTCAGACATGCAAGTTTGGGGGGTCACTCAATAAGTCAATTCTGATTCAAGGCCGATGGTTTAGGCCTTTTTATATCATTGTTAAATTGGGCTGTAGGAGAACCCACTGTATGCCTTTTCTTTCGGTAGGTTTACCTAGCTCCATGCCTTATAACATCAATTTTTTAAATCAGTCTGTGTCTCACAAAGGCTATGCTTTAATTCAGAGACTGAATCCGCTGGCGGCATGTTGTTTTGGTGAGCCCTCTGTGGTACACATCAAGCCATTCTCATCTAACCAAAGTGCCATTTGTCACAACTGGTCTCCTGTTCAGGAGCCTGGAATAGAAGAGATGTTAACAGTCAAGAGTGACATGTGCTACCATACATGAAAGTGAACCTTCCTTCTGCTTATCTTGTACATATATTTAAACATGATTTGGTGCATTAATCTCTACACATCTCTTTTTCTTTTAGAGTAGTCAACCTGCTATGGCACATATATGCTTTCCAGTGTAAGTAAATGAATATAGCAGAGTTTTCATTGCCTCTTAAATGACTTAGTCACAGAAGTTTTGATGACTATGTTTATCACTATAAAGTAAATAAATACCTGGAACTGTTCAGTCACAGAGGTAAAAAAGCACAAAATGATTTACTGTCATGGGTTAGGGCTGGGCCGCCCACTAGACATATGACAGATGCTCTCTATTATCCCTCCCTCCCTCCCCAAAGGGGAAGAGAAAGGGAATAAGGAAGAGAGACTTATGGATTAGAAAAGAAAACTAAAACTGCTTTAATGAAGTAATAATAATAAAATGAACTATATACAAATATATACAATACAAATACCAAACCCAATCCCCCTGATGGCAACCATGTCAGCATCATCACTGATGCTGCAGGGAAGACACTGGGGAAGTCCCAGGCTGGGCTCAGCCGCAGATGGGAACTGGAAGCAGGAGCTGGATTCCAGAACTGGATTCAGGAATGCATGGTCTGGGATCGAAGGCAGAATGGACAGAGGCTTCCTCAGACACCAGCCATTGAAGAAAAGGAAGAGAGATTGACCCTTGTGACCCTCAACTTTATACCGAATATGACGTCTATGGAATGGAACACCTTGTTAGTTTACTGTCACCTGTCCTGTCCACTCTTCCCTGTAGGTGCAGCCTGTAACTTGCTGTACCCCCAACATAGTACACAGGATTTAGCAGTGACCTTGGTCTGCACAGGAGCAAGTACAAGCAAGAGCCTTTCTGCATCCCAGTCCCTGATAGTGACTGTAAACATCAAGCATTATCACTTCTCGAAGCAGACACTGTCTGCAAAAATATGCCGTTAACTTCAGCAAGTGCAGTTAGTTAGAAGAGACTGAGCTGGAAAGTAAAATCTCTGAACAGAATGAGTTCTGTTCTAACTCAAACCAGGACACTCACATTCAAGCTATTAATCCACACAGCCCTAAGAAGAGGATCGCTACCTTCCAACTGCCTGTTAGGCCTTTAACCCATGCTAATGATCAGCGATGAACTGGAATTATTTGGGAGTGTACCAGTTGGTCCAGACCAAAACCAGGCCAGGAATACTTCTAACAACAGTGCAGACATTCACATTCAGTGCATGGAAATGTAATATTTAATTTACTGATATAGATACATCCCAAGCGAACACTCACAAAGATGTTCTGACATCGTCTTTTGACTGGAGGTGAGAGGAAGAGATAGGTGTTTAAATAGATATATAACTGCCTTAATACACCATTTGCTATATTTTAGGACATTATTTGGCAATTTTCTAGACTAATAAAGCTGAGGATAAATATAGTTTATTCAATTCTAACTTGATCATTACAGAAGGAAATGACTTATCATCTTCTCTGAAACAGCAAAGACAGCTTATTAAATTGTTATTTTTAAAGTTCATCATAACAACCCTAAGATTTTGTACCACTGAGATCCTAAGAAAAGACAGCAATACTGATCTTGTCCAGGCCTGAATATTCAAAGTGCCAAATAAAATTACTTTAGGAAAAGCTCCTTCCCCAGTTACTTCTACTCATGGAGGAATTTTCCATTAAAGCTCTTAAGCTGGTGCAATTTTTATGCATTATAAGGCCACACTCTATCAATTTATTGCCACTCAAATGCATTAATATTGATGGCAGCTAAACACATTACAAACGTGTTCTGCCCATTAATGCACTGGAATAGAGTCATTATCCCATTTTAGTCCCACTGCAATGGTGGGACTGATGTGTGTACAGAAGGATCTGAAATAAAAACTCAGAAACAAATATCTTCAGAGATCAGGGCTCATATACACTAGTAGCCGTTCATATCTGCTAAAGGTTTGTAGTCCATTACTTGTCCTTGACATCTTGAGACTCATAGCTGAAAAGAATAATTCACCCAAAATAAATTTGAGGGCTGCAGTGGTAGCATTTATGGGTATACACACTTTCTGACTTCAATGGACATATGCTATGGAGTACCCAATACCCATTATCCACATATTCAGGAGAGTAATGAAAGGATATTTAAATGTGATTACCCACTACTCCAGTTTTCCTACTGAGCTCTGCAAATGCTTGCTTGGTGCCCAGTTGTGGCAGGTTGAAGAAAAAAAACCTGCTTGAAGGCTTACTAATTGAATTATTCCCTTCCATGTTACGGTTTGCCCATCTTATGGGATGAGAAAAGTTTTCTCGAGAGGGCACTGCCCCTTTAAGAAGCTGCGGGCTCAGGCGGCTCGGGGACTTCCTGGCTGCCTTCCGAGGGGCTTCGGGGCCATTCGGCTACTCGGGACTTCCGGGGCTAGTCGGGGCTTGCTGGGCTGCTTCCCGGACGGCTTCGGGGGCTTTTCTCGGGTTGTTCGCAGCTCGTTCGCTGCCTTCCTCGGCTGTTCTCCGGACACTCTCGGCTCCGCAGAGCACTGCAGGACCTCAGCTTCGTTCCGGGAAAGAGGCTTCTCCAAACCCTGCAGCTCAGCTCCGGGGACCTTGCAGGCTGCCGGAGTGGACCGTGCACCGGGGCAGCTCCCGCCACGCCGCCTGGGACAGACTGCTCGCCTGGAGGTTTTTCTGCTGCTTTGATTTCTTCTCTGCTTCAACGAGAAAGCGGTAGGGACAGTGCTTTTCCACATATTACAGCCCGGCGTTCATAACAGCCGCGGTTTCTTTGTTCGCTCCACGAAAGCGCACACGTGGCCGGTGCCATTTTTCTGGACTGCACGTGGTGCCGTCCCCCTTTGTCTTTGTTCTTGTGTTTAAAACCCTCACCTTTCCATCCTGCACAGACTCTCAGATTTTGCATTGGTTTTTCCCTGCATGTTATATATATTGTTCTAGTTTTAATAAAGTTTTGTTTCAGTTTTCCAAACGTTCAGAGGTCTCACAAATCTTTTATTTTTTTTCCTTCCGTATCTCTGCTTTTGAACCCTTTTCTCTCCCGGAGGAGAGGGGTTCGGCGATAGGGAAGGACTCGTCCCCGTGCTCGGCTTGCCTCAGCCGACCGGCGACACCAGTAGCCTGAGAGAAAGTGGTAATATCCTGATCCTTTTCAGAAGGCTACTTATGAAGTGTCACACTTGATGGGCATCCATTTAGAGAAGAGAAGGCAAATTCTGGAAACATGACAGGCAAATCTACTCTCCCTTTTTTCCATATCAGTGCTTCAGTTTAATAAAAAAAAATATAGTTCTGAATGTTACATGGAGATGAAGGACTGTAATACTAGTGATTGCATGTAATTTTCAAATACTGAAATATTTCATTTTGGAACTAAACACTGCCACAGGAAAGCATGTCTCTTCCTCTTTCTTCTGCCGGCCTGCAAAGTTCAGATGTTATGTACATATGTACCTATGTGTATATATATAAATTATGTCTGAGTACACAATGTATATATTACATATATTTAATACACATGTCACTGGTTGGCTGAGGTAAGCCAATCATGGGGGCATGTCCTCTCCTCTCTCTAACCCCCTCTCTCCTGCACTGGGAGAGAAAGAGTTAAAAGCAGAGATAGGAAAGAAAGAAAGATTTGTGAGACCTCTTAAAGTTTGGAAAACTGAAACAAGTTTAATAACACAAGAATAAAATATATATACAGAAAAGCCAATGCAATATTAACGGTTTATATGGGATGGAAAGCAAGGGTTAAATACGGTTAAGGAAACAAAGTGAAATGAATACCCAGCAGTGTCCAAAATGGTGGTGGCCACGTGGTCAGCGGAGGCGGAAACAAAAGACCCACAGCTGAGGCAAACGCTGGGGTGCCACATGGAAGTGCTGTCCTACCGATTTGGTCGTGGGTATCAGAGAAACGGCAGCGAAGTGGCAGCAGCAGGGAAGGAACAGCTCCAAGGCACAGCGACTCCAGGAGCGGCAGTGGCGGCAGTGGTCTCTCCTGTGTGGAGCAGGGGTGCCGTGGCAAAATGTCGTCTCCAAGGCCCTGGGGGTGCAATAGCGGCAGGCAGGCAGGCAACCAAGAGCAAAGTAAGCTGTAAGCTGGAGAGCAGAGCTGGGAAAGCCTGGGAGTCTCCCTGGAGCCAAGCGCACACCACCGAGACTGCAAGACCACCGGAAGTGTAAGGGCAGCCCCAGGAGTGTAAAGAGAGAGAGGTGGGGCAGGTGTGCAGCTTTTAAAGGGACAGGAAAGCCCATGAGAAGTTTTTACAGACAACGAGAGGTGCTAACACAAAATGGAAGGAATAGTCCCAATTGGTCAGTTTAAAACAAACCTTCTGAACAGGAAAAACTGGGGAGTTTTCCCTAAACCCAGGACATTCCACCCCTTATTCCATACCATGTACGTTATACGCATCTCTAAACATTACATTATACAGGAATTAACAGCATGAGACTCTGGTTCAGGGTGTTTCAGCCAGGGTTAACTTCCCCTGGGGTACACAGTGGACTTCACCATCCTCCTGCATTACCCACCAGGTGTGTCCAGGGCCTTGGGCTGAGACAACACCACGGATGGGTCTGTCTGGGGTTGCAGCAGGGGAAACCCAGACAGCTTTTCCCAGCAGATTACTTTCACATACCACAGGAACTCTATCCCCCTCTACGGTGTGTAAAAGGTCTGATTGGGCAGGGCCGGCTCGATTGATTGATCCCCTCGTGTTCACTTGCCAGGTGGCTTCTGCCAAATGTTTATCCCAGTTTCCAAAGGTTCCACCACCCAATGCCTTCAGGGTGGTTTTCAGCAAGCCATTATAGCGTTCTATTTTTCCAGAGGTTGGTGCATGATATGGGATGTGGTAGATCCATTCAATATCATGTTCTTTGGCCCAATTGGCCACCAGATTGTTTTTGAAATGAGTCCCATTATCAGACTCAATTCTTCCTGGAGTCCCGTGCCGCCACAAAATCTGCCTTTCAAGGCCCAGAATAGTATTACGGGCAGTGGCATGAGGCACGGGATAGGTCTCAAGCCATCCGGTGCTTGCTTCAACCATTGTCAGAACATAGCACTTACCCTGTCGAGTTCGAGGGAGAGTGATGTAATCAATCTGCCAGGCCTCTCCATACTTGTACTTCGACCACCGTCCACTGTACCATAAAGGTTTTAACCTTTTGGCCTGTTTAATTGCAGCACAAATCTTACAGTCATGGATAACCTGGGTAATTGCATCCATGGTTAAATCCACCCCTCGGTCACGAGCCCATCGATAGGTTGCATCTCTTCCCTGGTGACCGGAAGAGTCATGGGCCCACCGAGCAAGGAATAATTCACCTTTGTGTTCCCAGTCCAGATCTATCTGGGACACTCTGGCTGCTTTGTCCACTTGGTGGCTATTTTTATGTTCCTCTGTGGCTCTGCTTTTTGGGACATGGGCATCTACATGCCTTACCTTCACAACTAACCTTTTCAGGCGGGCAGCAATATCTTGCCACAGAGTGGCAGCCCAAATAGGCTTGCCTTTACGCTGCCAATTGTCTTTCTGCCACCTCTCCAGCAATCCCCACAAGGCATTTGCCACCATCCAGGAGTCTGTATACAGGTACAGCCGTGGCCAGTTCTCCCTTTCAGCAATGTCCATGGCCAGCTGGATGGCTTTGACCTCTGCAAATTGACTCGATTCACCTTCTCCTTCTGCTGCTTCTGCAACTCGGTGCATAGGACTCCATACGGCAGCTTTCCACTTCCGTTGGTTTCCTATGAGGCGGCAGGATCCATCGGTGAAGAGAGTATATTGCTTCTCCTGGTCTGAGAGGTCTTTATATGGGGGTGCTTCATCAGTGTGAGTAACTATCTCGTTAGGTGGCATCCCAAAATCTTCACCTGCAGGCCAGTTTGTAATGGCTTCTACGATTCCTGGGCGACCAGAGTTACCTATCCTAGCTCTCTGTACAATCAGTGTGGTCCACTTACTCCAGGTAGCATCTGTGACATGGTGGGTAGATGCTATCTTCCCTTTGAACATCCAGCCCAGGACTGGCAGTCGGGGGACTAGGAGGAGCTGTGCCTCAGTGCCAATTACTTCTGAGGCAGCTCTAACTCCCTCATAGGCAGCCAATATCTCCTGCTCAGTGGGAGTATAATTGGCCTCTGAGCCTTTATATCCACGACTCCAAAATCCTAGGGGACGACCACGGGTTTCTCCTGGTGCCTTCTGCCAAAGGCTCCAGGTAGGACCACAGTCCCCAGCTGAAGTGTACAGAATGTTTTTAATCTCTGGTCCTGTTCGTACAGGTCCCAGGGCCATAGCATGTGCTATTTCTCTCCTGATTAATTCAAAGTCATGTTGCTGGTCAGAGCCCCATGTGAAATCATTTTTCTTCCTGGTAACAGTATAGAGAGGTTTAACAATCTGGCTATACCCGGGAATGTGCATTCTCCAGAAGCCTATGACTCCTAAGAAAGACTGTGTCTCTTTCTTGTTGGTAGGTGGAGACATAGCTGTGATCTTGTTGATCACATCTGTGGGGATGTGGCGGCGTCCATCCTGCCACTTAACCCCCAGGAACTGGATCTCTCGGGCAGGTCCCTTGACCTTACTTCTCTTAATGGCAAAACCAGATTCCACCAAAATGTGGATTGTCTTCCTACCTTTCTCATAGACCTCTTCTGCGATATCACCCCATACAATGATGTCATCGATGTACTGAAGATGTTTGGGAGCTCCACCTTTCTCCAGGGTAGCCTGGATCAGTCCATGGCAGATGGTTGGGCTGTGCTTCCACCCCTGGGGCAGTCGATTCCAGGTATACTGGATACCCCTCCAGGTGAAGGCAAGCTGTGGCCTACACTCTGGTGCTATGGGAATGGAAAAGAAAGCGTTAGCAATGTCTATCGTGGCATACCACTTTGCTGCCTTGGACTCCAGTTCGTACTGAAGCTCCAAGATATCAGGAACAGCAGCACTCATTGGTGGTGTCACTTCGTTCAGCCCACGATAATCCACTGTCAGTCTCCATTCCCCGTTGGTCTTCTGCACAGGCCATATAGGACTGTTGAAAGGTGAGCGAGCTCTGCTGATGACATCTCGTCTCTCCAACTCTCGAATCATTTTCTCTATGGGGCACAGAGAGTCTCGGTTGGTTCGGTATTGCCAGCGATGAACTGTGGAGGATGCAGTAGGCAACTTTTGATCTTCCACCTTCTTTCTGCTAACAACAAAAGGGTCATCCGAAAGTTCGGCCGATGTGGACAACCGGATAATGCAATCGGCTCCCACGGTTGCTATCCCAAAGGCCCATTTATAACCTTTCGGGTCCTTAAAATACCCTTTCCGGAGGAAGTCTATGCCTAAAATGCATGGAGCATCTGGGCCAGTCACAATTCGGTGAGTTTCCCAGTTATGTCCAGTGAGGCTTACCTCAGCTTCTAATAATGTCAGCTCTTGTGAGCCTCCTGTCACACCGGAGATAGTGACAGTCTCAGTTCCTTGATGATCCGATGGTAGCAAGGTACACTGGGCGCCTGTATCTACCAGGGCCTTGTACCTCTGTGGTTCTAATGTGCCAGGCCATCGAATCCACACAGTCCAGTATACTCTGTTATCCCTTTCCTCCACCTGGCTAGAGGCAGGGCCCCTCTAATGCCTAGGGTGTGGTCCACAGTCAGTGGAAGGGTCTATCCGGCTTGTGGTACCTTCTTCATAGGAGTTGCTCCTTTGGCTGCAGCACTGTTCGCCAAAGACTGGAGCGACAATTCTTCGATTGCAGTCGTCATGTTGGTGTGGTCTGCTCTGCAGCTCACGTGCTGGTACTCTTGGCTCAGCGGCAGGTCGTTGTTCCCATCTCCTCGTGTCTTCATGACCTCTTGAGCAGCACTGGCAGTCACATTGTGGCCTATCCTGTCTGTTGCGCATTGCTCTGGGAGGACGATTTCTCCTAACAGTTGACACATGGGTATACACAGGAGAGGAAGTGGGTTTTTGTTCTAATCTATTAATAGAGTCCAATATTTTCTCTGTCATTTTCTCCACTGCTGCAATGTGCTCTAGTTTTGGGCCCCTCACTTCAAGAAGGACATTGAGGTGCTGGAGCGGGTTCAGAGAAGGGCAATGAAACTAATGAAGGGTTTAGAGAACTTGTCTTATGAGGAGCGGCTGAGGGAACTGGGAATGTTTAGTCTGGAGAAGAGGGAGGCTGAGGGGAGATCTTATCGCTCTCTACAACTACCTGAAAGGAGGTTGTAGGGAGGTGGGGGTTGGTCTCTTCTCCCATATTATGAATGACGGGATGAGAGGGAATGGCCTTAAGTTGCCGCAGGGGAAATTTAGGTTAGATATCAGGAAAAATTTCTTTATGCAGAGGGTCATTAAGCATTGGAACAGGCTGCCCAGGGAGGTGGTGGAGTCCCCATCCCTGGACGTGTTTAAAAGCGGTGTGGATGTGGTGCTGAGGGATATGGCTTAGGGACCCTGGCAGTGCAGGATAAAAGGTTGGACTCGATGATCTTAAAGGTCTCTTCCAACCAGAAGATTCTATGATTCTATGAATGAAGGCAGAGGTATGAGAAAGACTGTCCTCATACTGGTGAATCCTGTTAGACACGTGTTCTATGGTGAGTGGCCGATTTTCACCCGGTCTTTCCCAAAGCATTGTGGACAATGTATGGGCATATGACTGGGGTGCACTCTGCACAAATTTGCGCAGCAAAGGCTCGTTACTGTGCACCTGGTCCGGGTTGACATTAACATTCCAGTCACCATAGATGACCTCTTTCATAGCCAGCTCTCTCAGGTAGTTAATACCTTTCCCCAGGACAGTCCATTTGGTAGGGCGGCATTCAATGTCGTCTCTGAAAGGGTATCCACCCTTCACAGCAGCCAGAAGTCGCCTCCAGAGACTGAGCCTTTTTGCCTTTTTGCCAATTGCCCTATCAATAGCTCCTTCCCAGGCCACATTTCCCAGCTGCCTGGCTTCTTTACTGGTTAAATCAATGTTATCAGCTCCATTGTCCCAGCAGCGAAGCAACCATATCATTAGTGACTCACCATCATGCCTGCTAAATTCCTTTCTAATGCTTCTCAGGTCCTTCCTGGACTGAGGTTGGGTGTTTACCTCTTGATCTGATGACTCATCCTGTGATGAGGATCCTTGGGAGGGCTGTGCTGTTGGAGTCGCTGAGGCAGGAGTCTTTCCTGAACGCTTTCCTGAATGCTTCTGAGAGGTGCTTGGTCCTGCATCGTCATCAGAGCTGTCTGTTGGGTGGCTAGTCTTTTTCTAGTGTTTAGCACCAGAGGGCTGATTTTTCTTTTTCACAGGAGCAACTTGTGCTTGTTTGGGTGGAGAGGTGGCAGTGGCTCGTTCGGTGGCTGTAGTGCCCATGTGATACCTAGTCTTGATAATTATCCACCCCTGGACCATGTTAGAGATAACTGATAACAACAAAATTATCAAACACAGGGAAAGAATACCATTTGTAGAACACCCAGTTTCAATTGCCATTGGTCCAGTATCAAATGGAGAAGTGTAATTTCGCATTATCCATTTGGTAGTGGAGTTATAAGCAGCCACTATCATGTATTGTGCAAAATATACTGGGAGCATTATAAACTGACCAAATAGAGAACAAAGCAATGGAATTACACATGCTAGGGAGAACACCCTCTTTGCTAGATGCCCCAGACCAGCAAACCATAAAACAGAACCAATTATAAACAAATAATGCAATACCATGATTGGTGTGCCAGGCACCAGATCATAGAGCATTTTTATACTGTATTGCTTAAGAGCCTCAAACAGAATCTCGCTTACAACCATCCTGGAAAAAACCTCGTTTGTTTCAGTTTCCAAACTGTAAAGAAAATATGAATATGAAATATGAAATTATTCAGAGCCCCACATTGGGTGCCAATTATGTCACCAGTTGGCCGAGGTGAGCCAATCATGGGGACGTGTCCTCTCCTATCTTTAAACCCCTCTCCCCTGCACCGGGAGAGAAAGAGTTAAAAAGCAGAGATAGGAAGAGGAAGAAAGATTTGTGAGACCTCTGAACGTTTGGAAAACTGAAACAAAGTTTAATAACACTGGAATAAAATATATTATATACAGAAAAAAATCAATGAAATATTAAAGGGTTTGTATGGGATGGAAAAGCAAGGGTTAAACGCCGATAAGGAACAGGAACGAATACCGAAGCAGTGTTCAAAATGGCGTCGACCACGTGGGTTTTCTGGTGGAGCGGAATAAAGAAGTCGGGGCTGTTACAAACGCCGAGATCCCACGTGCAGACCACGGGCTGCGCTGTCCTACCGGTCTGGCCATGCAGGTTGAAGCAAACGGCAGCCAAAGTGGCGGCGTTAGCAGCAGGGAAAGGGCAGCCCCGAGGCGCGGCGTCTCCAGTGGTGGGGTCTGTCCCAGGCGGTGGCACTGGGGTTTCTGTGGCGACGGCTCCGAGATGCGGCAGGTGCAGTAGTGGCAGGCAGGCAGGCGAGTTCCTCTGAGGTTTGAGCCGGGGGGACACAGACTGTAAAGTCCCCGGAGACAAACCGCGAGCCTGGAAGCCTTTGCCAGAGATAAGCTGCAAGCCCACTGAGAAAAGTGTAAGGGACGCCCCTTGGAGTGTAAAGAGACCGAGGTGGGGGTGATACGCGCCTCTTAAAGGGACAGGAACGCTTGTGAGAAACTTTTACAACCAACGAGAGGTGCTATGGAAGGGGATATTCCAATTGGTCAGTTTAAAACAAACCTTCCAAACAGGAGAAACTGGGGTTTTTTTCCTAAACTGGCACAGGCTGTAATTGCTGTCTGTATACATGCTAAAGTAACTTCTTTCCCTCCTCTTAAGAGATATGAATATTACTGACTGCAGTTGGTACTTAGTAAATAATAAATAACAATAACAATAATTTAATTCAATCTAATGGAATAGTTTGCTGCCTAATCACAGCAGGAGGGAGTCCATTATGCCACCAAAATTGTTTCCTAAATATGAGCCTTTCTACAGAATAACTCAATCAGCTGCTACCGAGGTCTTGTCATATTGCAGAAGCACTCGGCTGGACAAAACTTCCTTGTGCAGAGACATCAATCTCACTCCCCATTGGCTGCTGAGTTTGCTCAATAGACAGCCAGTATTGCTGTCAGCTTTGCATTGATACCTGAGGAATTTCTGATGTTCTCAGCCAAGATAGGGAGTATCACAATTGTGTTGAGCTCTATATAGCTGTAAGACTGCAGTGTGTGATTAACTGCTTAAAGGCCTTGAGCTTCTGCAAACTAGAAGACTAGACTAGAAGAAACTGGTTCACAACCACAAGATACACCAAGACTGTTGAACCAAAGCCAGAAGGGACGGAGGTCAAGAAAAGGACACAGGGAGGAAGATAAAGGAGGATGAAGGAGCCCCAAACGACCACACCAGCAGGACCCTCACTCATTTAAGCCACTCATGTAAATGAGCACACAGATATGATAATTAGTCCTTAGAATTGAGATGAATAGGTTAATGATTTCTCAGGAATGCTATGAATATGCATGTAAAAGTTCTATTGAAAGAGCCTGCTGGCACCTGAGGGCACATACGCTTGGTGGGGGCTGACACCCCCCCCACACTCCCACCCCCACCCCCCCCATGTGTCCGATGTTGTATTAAAGAATGCTGCTTTCTAAACTCTAAACTGAGTTTTCTAAGTTTTTGTCCAATATTTCGGTATCAGCATCAATGATGGACAATGGAATTCAGTAGCAATGCACTTGAGTAGTATATTGCATTTTGCACAAGCACTGGGTTGCACTGTCAGTGACATTTGTGGGAGAGTTGGTAGTTTTGGTAAGAAACTAAAAATTCTGAAGCCATTAGGAATATGAAGGGAAATTAACGTTGCCTTCTTCATTGCCTGTAAAATTCAAATGCAGAGAACTACCGCTGTACTTTCCACTGTTCTTTTCTTAGCCTAAAGAGATACTGTGTAAAGGCTAAGAGATATGTAAGATAATAACAAAAAGGCCTTTAGGTCTGTACAATAACCTTTCCTGAGGAAGTCTATGCCAAGGATGCAGGGGGTA
The DNA here is from genome assembly GCA_009769605.1 of Bucorvus abyssinicus. Lineage (NCBI taxonomy): Eukaryota > Metazoa > Chordata > Aves > Bucerotiformes > Bucorvidae > Bucorvus > Bucorvus abyssinicus. Next base: position 11,248,089 of record CM020064.1, on the reverse strand, counting down.
TCTGGACCAGTCACTATAGGGTTCTTTTCCCATTTATTCCCAGTTAGACTCACTTCGGCCTCCAATACAGTCAGTTCTTGAGACCCTCCAGTAACACCAGAAATAGTAACACATTCTGTCCCTTTATGATTCGATGGCAATAGGGTGCACTGTGCACCAGTGTCTACCAGGGCTTTATACTTTTGTGGTTCTAACGTGCCAGGCCATCGAATCCTCCCAGTCCAATAAACTTGGTTGTCCCTCTCCTTCACCAGGCTGGAGGCAGGGCCCCTCTAATTCCAAGGGTAGTACCCACTATTGACAACTGGGTTTGTGTAGTTTACCGGGTCCACAGGGTTAACATAGTTCACAGGGTTTAGATAGTTCACAGGATTTGTATGGACTACATGCATCACATTTTCACTCCCCCTACTCATGTTTGGATCAGAGGCCCATCTGCTTGGACCAGAGACCAGTAGACTGGAGCAACTTTTCCCCTCCTGGAAGAACTCTCTCTTCTATTTATTTTACCTTGCAACTGGTTTACTCATGCTTGTAGGGCAGATGTTATAGGAAGTAACAGGCAGGGATGGGCACTCGGAAGATCTCGCGATGTACGGAAAGAATAGGGACCCTCCCACGAAGGCAGACTAAGGGCAGGGCTATAAGCAGCCCCTAGTATATAAGGCATTGTAACTGCGCAATAAACGCCATTTGAGCTTCCTCTACATTAGAGTCAGCGTCTCATTTGGTCCTCGCCGGGGAGGAGCGAGTGTCCGGTCCATGGGGGTCTGCAAGCCTTGAAGTGAAAAACACAACAAGTGGTGACCCCGACGTGATCTGTGGACGGCCCCGACTGGCATCGGGAGCGGAAAGAAGCCGTGGCGACCCCTCAGGTACTGCAGCAAATGATTTTATGTCTGAAAGAGGCTGCGAGAAGTTCGAGGGTGAAGATAAAGTCAGCGGAGATAAAAAACTGTATCCTATGGATAATGAGACAAGGACTGATCTCAGGTCCGACCGAGATATTTAATCATGGGAGGTGGGCGGCGATAAAAGAGGAGTTGTTGGAGCAAGCTATGTTGGGGAAAAATGAACATGGCCCCACATTTGGAAAGATTCAAAATTTGATAAAGGGGATCCGGTTAGAGCGCGAGGCGTGGGCGGTCGCGAAGGGCTGGATCGATGGAAAGGAGGGTGGCAAAGATAGCGAAGGAGGTGGTTGGAGGCAGACTGGGGTGGACACTGACTGTCAGACAGGCGCGTTGCTGCGGGGTAGTGTGTTAGACTTAGGAGAAGAGGAGGAGGACGATAAGGAAGGGGAACAGCTATTTCCAGTAGAACCATCTGCACCGTTATACCCGATGGACGAAATAACAGGCTTAATGGCGAAGATGAAAGTGGAGGGGGCGCAGAAGGAGCTAGAAAAGTTAGAGAGAGCGGCTCAAGTCTGGAGGGAGCAGGAGGAAAAGGATAGAGAAATTGCATATCGGATGCAGAGGGACGAGAAGGAGCGTCGGGAGCTCTTAGACAAATGGGAGTGGGAGCAAAAGGAGAGAGAGAAAGAGCGAAAGAGGAGAGAAAAAGAGACAAAAAACATAAAGCAGAAAATACCACAGGTAATAGAAGAGGAAGATTGCGATTATGAGGAAGAGGAAGATTTAGACTGGTTGCCATCTAGACCGAAGGGGCGATGGCATAGAGGACAGCTACCGCCCTATGATCCACCACCTTATGATAATCTTGCCAGCTCATCAGAATCGGAGACGGAAGAAAGAGAGAGGGAGGGACCATTTGAGGCGGTGTTGGAACCTTCGTCGTCTGAGGGAGAGGGGGTGGAAGAAAAGGAGGATGAGCCAATTGTAAGGCCAAGAACGAAAAATGCCCAAATAAGATTGGCTAAAAGTAAACAGGGGGTGGAGAGCAAGAAAGAGGAAGTACGGGCAGCTGCAGCAGAAATCACCCGGAGTGACAGGAAAGAGGAACCGCGGCGCCGGAGAAATGAGGAAGTCTTAGTAGAAGGGCTGAAGCAAGCTATAGTAGACTTAAAAGAAGCAGTGAAACAGCAAGCACGAGCGATCACTCCGATAGCAGTTAGGGAGGCTGCCAAAGAACAAGGTACAAATTGGAAATTGGTAGCGCAACAATGTACGTTGGATGGAGTAAAGATTACCCCAGAATTGAGTGCCTTTCCAGTATACACGGCAGGAGGGGGACGTCCTGAGTGGACTCCATTTGATCCCCGCCAGGTGTCGCTATTGTACAAGGCAGTGCAAGACAAAGGACTTAGTAATCCAGAAACAAAATTGTTACTTGACTTGGTTATGTCAGGACCATGTCTTCCAGAGGACATCAGACAATTGGCCAAGGGTATCTTGACAGGACCACAGTATACTTTGTTTGCGGAACATTGGGCAGTGGGATGTAGACAAAAGGTAGAGGAGGCACAAACAACTCCTAACCACGAGTTAGCAGAAGTGACTTTAGATCAACTATTAGGTACAGGTAATTTTTCTACGCAACATCAGCAGTTAAGATTACCAGGAAGAGTGATGCGTGCCACCACGGCAATCACAAAGGAAGCTTTACATAGAATGGGGATGTATGATGCCCCACAGACACCTTGGATCGGAATCAAACAACAGCTAGCAGAGCCATTTTTATGCTATGCAGACAGGCTGCAGCAGGCAATAGAGAAGTCAAATTTACCACCCGCAGCCAGAGAGGCTTTCTTAATTGAAGCTTTACGAGCAGGGGCGAATCCAATTTGTGCAGCGATTTTGAATACACTCTCTTCAACTACACCGTTAGCTAAGTTATTGCGGCAAGTATCTCTCCAAGAGAAAGCCGCACCAAAGCCGCAAGTGGCAGCAGTGCAAGCTGTGGGCCCCAGATGTCATGGATGTGGAGGTATTGGACATCTGCGATGTCAATGTCTTGGGTGTGGCAACCCAAGTACCATACGGTGTTGGAGATGCAATGCTCCTGGTCATGTTGCTCGCCAATGCCCTCAATCTGCTCAAGGGACGGGAAACGGCAGAGGGGGCTCTGGAGTTGGCGGACTACAGAGCTCCCCTCAGCCATGGGTCTGCCCAAATCAGAGCAGAGGCAGAGGCAGAGGCAGGAAACCCCCGATGGGTATGCTGGGGAATGGGCCACGAGCAATGATGAATGTGATGGAAGTGCCACCTCAAGCGGCGCAGGGGTCCTTGTCAGAGCACAGCAAGAACCATTGGTGGATGCACTCCATGATGGGATAGATCCAAATCAAGAAGCGGCATTTTTGACAGTGGGAACCACAGTTAGACCAATGGTGACTGTACACATACAAAGGGAGGTAGGAAGTAAAACAGCGATAATAACATTGAATGCATTGCTAGACACTGGAGCGGATGTTACAGTGTTAAGAGAAGATAATTGGTCTAGTGAATGGGGCACGGTGGCAGGGCTACCATTGTTAGGGGTGGGGGGACAACAGCCCTCTAAACGATCTAAAGACTTTGTAACGATCCTTATATATGACGCGGATGGTAGCCCACTGAGAGCAGAAGTGCAACCTATGCTCATGACAATACCACAAAACTTAATTGGAAGGGATGTGCTAAGCCAAATGGGAATCAGGCTGACATCACATTTTTGTTAGGGGCCACTGTGCAATGCAACAAAGTCGTAAAAATGACTTGGCTAACAGATGGGCCTGTGTGGGTAGAGCAGTGGCCCCTGACACAAGAAAAATTAGCACAGGCTCATGAAATTATTAAACGGGAAATTCAACAAGGTCATTTGGTTCCAAGTACGAGTCCCTGGAACATACCTATCTTTGTGATACCTAAAAAGGCAAAAGGGCAATGGAGATTGTTGCATGATCTCAGGGCAGTGAATGCTCAGCTACAAGATATGGGCGCATTGCAACCAGGTCTCCCAAAGGCATCTATGATACCCAGGGGATGGGCAATCATTGTCTGTGATATCAAAGATTGCTTTTTCAGTATTCCGCTGCACCCGGAAGACCAGAAGCGGTTCGCCTTCACCATACCAAGTAAAAACTTGCAGGGACCATCAGAAAGATATCAGTGGACGGTTTTGCCACAAGGCATGAAGAACTCCCCAACGATTTGTCAATTAGTGGTAGGTCAAGCATTAAAAGAGGTAAGGAGAAAGTACACTGATTGGTTAATTTTGCATTATATGGATGACATCTTGGTAGCTGTGCCGGGAAATACTGAGGCGGAGCAAATGTATGCGGATGTGAAGGGAGCTTTAGCAGAAGCCAAGCTGAATATAGCAGAAGCAAAAACGCAGAGATTAGGTGATATAAAATATCTGGGAGCCATCATCGACCAGCACTCGGTGAGACCACAAAACATAGAGTTGACTCCCGAAGTTACAAATCTGAATCAGCTACAAAAGCTTATAGGAGCGATACAGTGGTTAAGACAATTTGTACCCATACCAGAGGAGTGGTTGAGACCTTTTTATGACTTGACTAAGGGATCTAATCAACATCCAGAAACAAGTAAAGAACTGAATCAAGTCTGTAAAAATCTACTGATAAACATCAGGGAAATAGTAAAAGAGAATACATTAGCTAGGTTCCGTCCTGATCAAGTAATTATAGCATCATGGATAACAACTTCAGGAGGAATCTTGGGAGTGTTATTTCAGCGTCCAGTGATGAGAACAGTACAAAACAAAGACCAGGTTAATCCGTTGTTATGGTTAAGTCAAGCGCCGAAAAAGTAAGCATAGGCCGCATGATAGCTTTGATGGTTTTATGGTTGAGATGGGCGTGTAGATCGCTGATGTCTCAGGACCCCCAAATCATAGAGCCTCCTATGTCAACTGCGTTATGGGAACAGTTAGTGGCACTGACAGAAGAGTTACAATTAGCCATGGAAGATTTCAAGGGACAGGTTGTTTGTACAACTCAGCAAATATGGCCCGATCACATAAAGACTTTGCAAATTCAAGTATTTACAAATTTTAAAGATAAGCCTGTCTCTGGAAAAACGATATTTACTGATGCCTCCTCACTGACAATGACAGCGGTTGCAGTATGGAAGGAAGATGACAAATGGCAGAAAATCTCCTATGAAGATAAAGAAGCCACTTTACAATTTTTAGAGGCAAAGGCAGTGGTACTAGCATTAGATGCATTTAAAGATGAGGCAATCAATGTGGTAACAGACTCTATGTATGTGTTCAAGACCTGTCAAAAATTGTGTCAGCAGTATTATGTGACCACACAAATAGCAGCGATGTTAAGCAATGCAGGACAAATGCGTAGAGCACCAGTAGCTATTATGCACACTATGGCACATCTTAGGACACCAAGTATCTTCAAGGAAGGAAACGACAAAGCCGATGCAGCAGCTAAGGGGATATGGACTATTTCTGAAGTGAAAAGGCTGCATGAGGAATTACACTTAGGAGCAGATGCACTGGCGAAGCATTGCAATATACAAAAGTGCCAAGCAAAAGAAGTAGTCCAGGCATGTCCGTATTGTCAGAAAACGCCCCTATGGCAAGCAGGAGTCAACCCCAGGGGCCTGGAAGCTAATGAGATTTGGCAGACTGATGTCACAGAAATAAAAGAATATGCACGACGAAAATTTCTGCATGTTACTATAGACACCTTTAGTGCAGTAGTGGTCACCACATTATCTAAGAAAACAACCGCGAAAGTCACAATCACACACTGGCTCACATGTATGGCATGGTTAGGAAAACCAAAAACGATTAAAGCAGACAATGGGCCGAATTATACAGCGCACAAAACGGCAGAATGAGCAGAGAAATGGGGCATAACCTTGAAACATGGAATTCCATATAACAGTACAGGTCAGGCGATTGTAGAGCGGACTCACCAGTCGCTAAAAACCCTCTTAAGGCGTCTAGCGGAGGGGGAAGGATATGGCGAAGGAAAGAGAGTGCCACCTGAAGTACAAGACGAGTTGTTGGCAAAAGCTCTATGTGCCTGGAATCAATATGTCCGACCCTCTCAACCCAACATCTCTCCAATTCACAAACATTTTTCACAAACGGCGGGTGTAGATCAGGAGTATCCAAGGGTTGAAGTAAAGTTACCTGAAACAACAGTCTGGACACCAGGGTGGACGCTCAGGGCCTTAGGGCGAGGTTATGCAGCGGTGGAAAAGGCAGAGGAAGGTATTAGATGGGTGCCAGCAAAGAGTATTCGACCAGACAAAAAGGGTAAGGAAGAAAAACGGGAAATACAGGCGAATATAACAGTGAAAAGGGAAGATCGAGAAACAATCAAAGTGCAGAAAAGGAGTGAAGAAGCAGTATTGCCGCGCAGAGCAACTGAGGGCTCTGCAGGCCTAGATCTGACAGCGATTGAAGATTTTGTAATCGAGCCGGGAGAAAGAAAGTTAGTGAGTACAGGACTTAGCATACAGGTACCGAAAGGACCATACCTGCGAATAGCAGTAAGATCTGGGTTAGCACTGAAGCATGGAATTGACGTGGGGGCTGGAGTAATAGATTCTGACTATACTGGAGAAATTAAAGTGTTGTCGTATAACCATTCTGCTGAGTCTTTCACAGGAAAGAAGGGATCATGCATAGCGCAAGCCATATGTGAAATGATATGTCAAAGCGACGTGGTACAAGTGGAAGATTTGGACAAGTCGGAAGGAGGACAACAAGGATTTGGCTCAACGGGGTAATGTGATGATTGTTTTACAGGGTCTCTTCCTGAGCGCATTATTGCTGATGGTGGTGGAGATGCTGGGGGCAATTTCTGCAAAGAGCAGATAATTATTGGCAACAATGGGCTGCAACGAAAGGACTCTCTGAAGTATGTTTATACTTGCCAGCAGTGGGGTCAGTTGGGCAAACGTGTGCGATCTTTATCCCACTAGATGAATTTGATACAGATAATAAGACATCGGCCGCGGATATAGCACAAAAATGGGCTTCGAGCACTGTGACCCTGCCCTTTGGAAAGATCTTTATACAACATATTAACAGTACAGTAATAACGAATGAGTCTCAGCCTTTCGTGAGTTGGATAACTAGTCAGGAATTAAGATGGCAACCGTGCCTTGTTGGTAACGACAAAAAGGAGCAGTGTCTAGGGAGGGGATGTCAGAGACGCTTTGAAAGAGTATCATCGCTTTTGCAAGTGCACAAATAAGCTTTAGATTGGTTAGTATTGACTATGAATTAGGGATGTAATTCACCCACGGTTAAGAATTTGTCTTTGTGTTGTGTAACGTTGAAAAATTATACTGAAATAGGGCAGCGTCAAAATACCGTCAGAAAATGGTTGGGAACTCTGAGCAAAGCAGGATCTATATGGGAGAGAACGGACAATATTACAAACCTTTTGAATGAAGTCTTAAGTTGGTTAGGAGGGTGGAATTTTAAGACAATTATAATGTGGTGTGTCATTTTTATTATTATAATAGCTGTATTGCCAAGCCTTTTGATAGCAATTATAAAGTTTGTGTTAGCAAAAATAAGACAAATACAAGCTATAGTTGTAAACTATGCCTTATTACTGCAAGGGGAGGGGGAAATGTTATAGGAAGTAACAGGCAGGGATGGGCGCTCGGAAGATCTCGCGATGTACGGAAAGAATAGGGACCCTCCCACGAAGGCAGTCTAAGGGCAGGGCTATAAGCAGCCCCTAGTATATAAGGCATTGTAACTGCGCAATAAACGCCATTTGAGCTTCCTCTACATTAGAGTCAGCGTCTCATTTGGTCCTCGCCGGGGAGGAGCGAGTGTCCGGTCCATGGGGGTCTGCAAGCCTTGAAGTGAAAAACACAACAGGCAGAGGTAGGTTTTCCATCCCACCTTCTCATGTCCTCTCCATGCTCATGCAGGATAGTCCACAGGGTACCTCATGACGTGCTGTTCCTGTTTAGCCAGTTTCATAGCAGAGCATCTTCTCTTAATGTCTGCAATGCGAGTCCATTCAGGGGAAAAATAGAATCTGTTCTTCCTTCTGTCTAGTTTTTCAGTTTCTCAACTGATTTCTTGGTTTCCTTTGCTATTTCCTCCAGAGCTGATACACGGGCCTGTAGGGGACCAGAGAGACTGTCTTCATACTGTCGCACTCTGTGAGCCGCTTGAGTCACAGTCGCTGTCCCGTCATCTCTTCCCCAGACCATTGTTGACAATGTGTGGGCATACATTGATGGTGCACCCTGCACAAACTTCCACAACGTAGGTCACTGGCATGGCATGGCGTCAGGGTCTACAATTGCTCACCTGTCACTATAAATCACCTGCCCCACAGCTAATTCTCTCAGGTGCTTAATAACTTGTTCCATGGTGGTCCATTGGATCAGGCAGCATTCAATATCATCCCTAAAGGGATACCTGGTCCTTACAGCTGACAAGAGTAGCCTCCAGAGGCTGACAGGTCTGTTCTTATCTACAAGTGCTTTGTCAATGCCTCCATCTCTGGCCAGGGATCCCAACTGCCTGGTTTCTCTAACATCCAGATCTATGGTATCAGCCCCAGTATCCCAGTACTGGAGCAACCAGGTGGTGTCTCATTTTCATGATGGCTAAAGTTCTTTCTCACATTTTGCAATTCCTTCATAGATAAAGGTTGGATGATTACCTCTTGATCTGAACCCCTGCTTTCCCATTTGTTGTGACCATTGTACATTTGCTGGGCTGAGTATCACTTTGTATATTTTATTTTGGCATTTGGTATTAGTTTGGCTGTTTCATTAAATCTGTTTTCATCTCAACCTGTGGGTCTCCTTTTCCCAATCCCCCTTCTTGGCTGAGGAGGGGTCATCGGGTGATAGAGCAACTGCTACATTTTAGCCCTGGATACGGGTTAAATGTAGACAGTTTATTTGGAGCCCAATGTTTCTTTGGGGCCTGACTTAAATAGGTCACTTGGGAGAATTACAGACCTTTAATTTGAAAATCTCAAAGGGCTCAAGTTTTAACAGATTTGACCAAGTTGTTACAAGCATTCATTATGTTGGTGATGTGGGTGGGATGGTCACTGGGTGCAGTTCTCTGGTATTTGTTTCTAGAGCTGCTTTTGAAGTTGTGCGTGGCTTTACCGCTGTTGGTTATTGGTTTTGTGTGGTTTATCACTTCTGGGCATGGAGTTAGAGGTGCCGCTCTGCTATGTTCTTTGCTGTGAGGTTATGGTATTATAAATTCTGTTGTAATTATGTGAATTTCTGCTTTCTCTGGAATGGTAATGGGCAAAGAGAATTTGGTATACCCTTGGGATGCTTCCACCAGCTTGCTCATATTGTCAGGCCTTTTGAATGTCTTTCAGCTCTTGGTCTTGCTTAGAGTAAAATATTGGTATAGAGTTGGGTACTGTGTAGCTGCTGCAACTCCTGCAATGGGCCCTGATGCTATCTCAGCCCCCATGACAAGCACTGCAGCTATCTCAGCCACCAAGAGAAGCACCTCAGCTATTCAGCCCCCTGTGAAGGGTGACGTGGCTGACCTAGGGATTCAACCAGTGCCAGTATCAGTCGCCCCTGTAGAGAACAATTACATAAGAGCAGGTCCTGCAAGGACATCACAGGAGGAAGAATTAGAGGTGACCATTCAAACTCTACCCCTAAGTGAGTTGTGAGATACACGTAAAGATTACAGTAATGATGAAGGCAAGAAACTTGTTACTTGGCCGCTCTGATGTTGGGATAACTGTTGCGGAGGCACTCACAAAACAGACAGCAGTAACTACCCTAAACTTACAGATTTATTACAATCAAAGTTGCCCAGCACTCCAACAGACCAAATTCAATTACAGGTTTGGATGCCAGTTGGAAATATATGACTACACAACAAATTCCTAAACTCTAAGGAATACTCTTTAAGAAAGATGAACCATGATGTGCACACACTTACTCATACAAGGGAAAATCTCCCACTCAAGGGTACCCAAAACCAAGGGGTCACTCACCCAGAAGGGGGTGAGGCTTTACTGAAGGATATCCTGAAGAAATAATTCACTCACCAAAAGCAGGGGGTGAGGGCTCACTCAATCTCAGGAAATTTCCTTGGACGGTGTCCCGATCCAAAGGGTGAGTCCCTGACTGCAAACCTGCTGCACCAAGGAGGACCGACTCAAAATTTTGTTCTCTGGCAGGGCTCCTTTTATACCCTAGTCGAGTCTGAACTGTGGTCATTCTAATTAGTTGGGGGCAAACACAAGACAAAGGCAGGCTCCCTGGTCTTTGTCAGGTCCTTGTCAGGGTCACTGCATCTGCCACAACAATGGAGCAAATGGTTTGGACTTAGAGGGTAGAGAAGCCAAGCAGTAGGGACCGATGGCTAGAGAAGTGGGTATTGACAGGGGTCTTGCAACAGAGGCACATTCTCTCTCTCTCTGCATGTCACTCCCGCTGAGCATGAGGAACAGGTATCCCTTTAGAGATGGTGTCATATACCACCTGGGCAAGTGGACAACCATTGACAGAGGTGTTAGAAATCCGAGGGAACTAGTTGTGCAGGAGCTGATTTTTGCTGACCTGGATGACCTGCAGACACCATTAGATCCAGATGCACTCAGAGTTACTGGACCCATGTGGCACAAGTAGGTACTGAGCGCACCACTGTTGTATGTCAACACATTAGTACTATTTAGCTGGAAAGACAACGAGGCACCAACCGTGAGTGACATGGGCGCTCGACTGCGGCAATATGCAGATAATATCTCTTCCTCCCCACAGGCTGACGTCTCCACTGTTGAAAAACCGTCTGACAAATTCATTGAACTGCTTGGTAAGTTGTACGAAATATTGTCCCAGATGGAGGATGGGTTTCACTCCCCACCTGTACTGACGAGTGTCTCAGCTGTCAGGAGAAAGTGTTCTCTTGTAAGGCCTGCTTGAGAAAGACGGTACACATCACAAGGCACCCTGTAGTTTTTTCCTGTGTAACCATGGGGAAGACATGAGAAGATGGGATGGAAAACCTACCTTGGTCTTACGGGCACATGTGAAGGAGTTGCAAAATAAAATGATCACAAGGGGGCCCTTTCAAGAAAAGTGCTGCTCCAGTTTCCAGTGGGCAGCCCCCCAGATGGTGTAGATGGGCTTCTGATCCTGATTTATGAGATGTGAGTAATGGCAATGGAGGTCTAGTCCACCTGGGCAGTTAGGACCCATATGTTGATGATGGGGACTGTTTAGAATTAGAGGGGCCCTGCATCCAGCCAGATGGAGGAGATAAATGAGTTTATTGGATAGTGTTGACCCGGCACATCAGAACCACAGGAATACAAGGCTTTGGTGGACACTGGTGCACAAGGCATCCTAATGCTGTCAAACTACAGAGGGACAGAATCTGTTTGTATGTCTGGAGTGACAGGGGGATCCCAGGAGCTGACTGTAGTGGAAGCTGAAGTGAGTCTGACTGGACATGAGTGGCAAAAGCATCCTATTGTGTCTGGCCCAGATGCCCCATGCATCCTTGGCATAGATTATCTCAGGAGAGGGGATTTCAAGGACCTGAGGGGGTAACAGTGGGTGTTTGGTGCAGCAGCCGTGGAAACAGAGGAAATTGAACAGTTATCTACCTTGCCTGGTTTATCAGAGGACCCTTCTATTGTGGGACTGCTGAGGGTTGAGGAACAAAAGGTGCCCATCATTAGTACAATGGTGCACTAGTGGCAATACTATCATATCACACAACTATATATTAAATGCAAAACAGGAAACAATACAGTAAGAGTTAAAACACTGCAAAGGGAGGAAAAGGGAAAAGAAACTACAATTATGGCTGATTGGCCACAGGCCAGGAGATGACGTCACACCAGGATGGTAGCTCAGAAGATGGCGTCTATCCAAAATGGCGGCGGGTCAAGTGATTAAAAGTTTTTAACAGCTTAGAGAAGTATTTTAATGAGTTCGCAGGGAGAACTTTTTCAGTGTCTGTAAAAAAAAACATTCAAGGACACTCCTGACCGAAGCGGTGGCTTCAAATGCAGATAAAGGAGAAGCCCTCGCGGCCGGAACACGAAGGGGGGTGAGCTTCCCCCGTGTCCGAATCCAGCGGTAGATTCTCGCCGAGTGAAAAATAGCTCCTCTCTTACCCGATACGAGAGAGAGATGCTGACTGAGTCCCACAACAATTCACAGCAGAGCTGGGCCGATAGACAGAACCAGTTCTGAGTTAGGCCCCGGGGTGGGGGGGGGCAGGCCGCAGGCTTTCGGCCTGGACGGTAGCCAGCCCTCTCGCTGTGGCTCTTTCTCCGAAGCTGTCCGGTGTCCAAAGAGGAGGAGACTCCTCCTGGCTGCAGGTTTTAAGGAGCATCTGTCGGAAGAAATCTTTTGACCTGCCCTTTTAGCCAATGGGATGCCGGGTTTATGGAGCTTGTATGAAATAATCCGGATACTCTACTGGGCACATTTCCAAAACAAGGAAGTCTTGGCTCAAACTGTAACAGTGGATAAGGCAGGAGGATGGGAAAGTTAGATGTGTACCTCAAGGGGATTTGATTTTGGGTGAGAGTAGCCAGTAATTTGAATTGTGTGATGCTAATTGTTATGATACTGCTTGTCACCATTTCTCTAGTTACTTATTGCAGTAAGAATCACCCAGATTAATGAAGAATGAACCTCAGCAACCAGTGCCCCAGTGATTTCCTCAAGATCAGCATCTTCACCACAGATTGTGAACATGGACTGCACCAGATATACCAGTTGTGAGCTCCAGATGCAGGGCACACCATCCTGCTGTGCCCAACTTCATCTGTCTAACAGATGGAACCCACGGTTTTAGACTTGTCCTGGTTTGAGTTAGAACAGAACTTATTCTGTTCTGAGATTTTACTTTCCAGCTCAGTCTCTTCTAACTAACTGCATTTTCTGAAGTTAACGGCATATTTTTGCAGACAGTGGCTGCTTCGAGGACTGACAATGCTTGATGTTTACAGTTACTACCAGGGGTTGGGATGCAGAAAGGCTCTTGCTTGTACTTGCTCCTGTGCAGACCAAGGGCACTGCTCAATCCTGTGTCCCACGGTGGGGGTGCAGTAAGTAAGGAGCTGCACCTGCGGGGTGGAGTGGCCAGGACAGGTGCCCTAAATTGACCAGCAAGGTATTTCATCCCATAGATGTCATATTTGGTATAAAGCTGAGGGATTACAAGGGTCAATCCCTCTTTCCTCTCTTCTTCAATGGCTGGTGTCTGAGGAGGACTCTGTCTGTTCTGCCTTCGATCCCAATCCATGCATCCCTGAAATCCAGTTCCGTAATCCAGCTCCTGCATCCGATTCCTGTCTGCTGCTGAGCCCAGCCTGGGACTTCATCAGTGCCTGCCCCTGTGGGAATTCAGCACATGTTCTGTCACCTTAATTTTACAGAAAATTAGTGCATTTCAGATAAACAGAAAAGAAGGATATCTTTAGGCTTCCATACTGGTTTTGGATGCGATAGAGTTAATTTTCTTCATAGCAGCTGGTATGGGGCTATGTTTTGGATTTCTGCTGAAAACAGTGTTGGTAACACAGGGATGCTTTAGTTATTTCTGAGCAGTGAGTACACAGCATCAAAGCCTCTTCTGCTTCTCAGACTGCCATGCTAGGGAGTAGGCTGGGGGTGCACGAGAAGTTGGGAAGAGACATAGCTGGGACAGTGGGCCCAAACTGACCAAAGGGATATTCCAGACCATATGACATCATGCTTAGCAATAAAATCTGGGGGAAGAAGGAAGAGGGGATATTTGGAGTGATGGTGTTCGTCATGAGTGATGGAGCTCTGCTTTCCTGGAAATGGCTAAACACCTGCCTGCCAATGTGAAGTAGTGAATGAATTCCTTATTTTGCTTTGCTTGTGCATGCGGCTTTCGCTTTACCTGTTAAACTGTCTTTATCTCAACCCATGAGTTTTTGCACTTTTACCCTTCCGATTCTGTCCTCCATCCCACCAGGGGAGTGAGCGAGCTTAGCTGGTGCTTAGCTGCCTACTGGGGTTGCTACCGAAAATCGGGAAGAAACTCCTTAACACCAATGTAGCATTAAGAAGCAACATGTATTTATTTGCAGCACCGGATGCACAGGGGATAATTCTGCCTATCGTGCATGCCGTATGCTGCCTCAACCAAAGCTTATGTCACCCAATTACATACATATTCATTATTTTTCCCAGAATAATCATACATATTCATTCTATTTCTTGGAACTGTTTAATATTTTTGCGTAGTCATTACGCATGCGGCCTGGGCTCAGAGGGACTTTCATGGTGGTCTTTTGGAGAACCCTAGTGGTCATTGAAGAGGTATCTCTTGATGTCCTGTTCATTAACTCCTTTTCCCATATGTGGTCATGAGTTGGCTTCATAATGGCTTGCCACAGTTTGTTGAGATTTATGCTGGATTCAACCAGCCTTTAGGCTGTTCAGTTCCTTCTTATCTCTACTGTGTCATCTCCTCCTTAGGCTGTTCAGTTCCTCCTTATTTCTATTGTACAGACTAGTATTTACAAGGTAACATAACATTTTCCCCCTTTTGAGATTTCTCTAATTTTTAGAGAGATCTCAACATTTTTTTTTCTAATGCATCTTACTACTTCCATATATTATTTTCAATTATTCTTTTAATGCACGTTATACAGATTACAATTATTATAATTAGGTATGATTTCTTTCAAAAGTAGTTTAAACACTTCCCTAGCTTTGTTGGTGGGAGTGGGAAAAGCCTCAGGCCATTCTGAAAAGGTATCCACTAAAACCAAAAGATACTTAAATGCTTCTTTACGAGGAGGAAGTTCAGTAAAGTCTATTTGCCAATAATCCCCTGCTGAATTACCTTGATTGGTGTGCCCTAAAGGGATCTTTTGAGATTTAGAGGATTATTTTTTCAGGCAGAGTTCACATTTTCCAAGCACTGATCTTTCGCTTTCAAAGCCTCAGCAAGCTGGTTCTCCATTTCACTGTATTGGGGTTTGAGGTCTTTAGGATCCCACCAGGCTTTTACTGAGATCAAGGGCAAAAGTCCTTGTTCTGCAACCTGTTTAGCCGTGGCATCTGCCAACCCATTTCCAATAACTACTGGAGTGTTTCCCTTCTGGTGCGCCTTGCAATGCATGATGGCCACTTCAGCATGATCTCTGATGGCTTGTAGCAGTCTTAGAATTTCTTCTCAATGTTTTATTGACAGGCCTTGTGCAGATAATAAGCCTCTCTCTTTCCAGATAACCCCATGGGCATGGACTACCCCAAAGGCATATTTAGAGTCAGTCCATATGTTTACTCATTTTTCCTTTGCAATTTCAGGAGCCCGGGTCAGTACTATCAACTCTGCCTTCTGGGCCAGAGGTGCTATTTGGGAGCTTCCCTGCCTCTATTACCTTATCCATGGTGGCTATAGCATATCCCACCATTTGCCTGCCATTTTCAACAGAACTGCTTCTGTCAGTGTAAAGTTCCAGGTCAGGCTCTTCCAAAGGCACATCTTGAAGATCAGAGCGGCTGGAATAAATCAACTCGATGGTTTGGAGGCAGTCATACAGTAAATCTTCCGCTTCCATGTCTGGATTTAAGAACATCGCTGGGTTGACAGCATTAGTAGTTTTTAATTCTACATCATATCTTTGCAATAACACCACTTGATATTTGAGCATCCGACTTGGGGATAACCAATGTCCCCCCTTTTGCTCTAATACTGCTGCCACCATGTGGGGAACAAACACAGTGATCCTCTGCCCCATTGTTAGCTTTCGGGCTTCCTCAGTCAGGAGGGCTGTTGCAGCCACCGCTTGTAAACACCCTGGCCAGCTCTGGCTGGCCTCATCCAGCTGTGTGGAGAAGTACCCCACTGGTCTCCTCCAACTTCCGAGGTGTTGCGTGAGGACTCCTAGAGCTAAATGGGACTTTTCCCAAACAAACAGTTCAAAAGGTTTATTCAAGTCTGATAATTCTAGGGATGGAGCTTTCATCAGAGCCATTTTTAAATCCTTAAAGGCTTGTCGAGTCTCACTTATCCATTTCAGATAAAGTGATGCTCTCTTAAGGGTCTCATACAGAGGTTTTGCAATTAGTCCATCCAAATATCGTGGGGCTGTTTTTAAATACTTGCAGCAGCACCATCCAGGTAAGCTGAGTTTTCCATCCAGTCTTACAATTTTCCCACTCAAAAGCCAAAATCTGCTGGCTCTCTGGGCTAACAGGTATGCAGAAGGCGGCATCCTTAAGATCTAATACTGAAAACCATTTCTGGTCCTCCTCTAGGGAGGTCAAGAGGGTCTATGGATTTGCCACCACAGGATGAATGTCCTCTGCAATTTTATTTATAGCCCTCAAATCCTGAACCATCCTACAACTCCCCTTTGGTTTCTTTACTGGCGAAACTGGGGTATTGAAAGGGGATTCACATTCCACTGAAATATCATTCGTAAGGAATTTATCTGTCAGTTCCTGTCACCCCTCTCCCGCTTGTTTAGGAATTGGATATTGTTTCAGTCTTACTGGCTTAGTTCCTGGCTTCAATTTCATCTTTCCCGGGTGTGCTCTCCTCGATCTCCCAGGAATCGGTGTGGCCCACACCTCGGGGTGCACCTCCTCTTCTACTGCTGCTGGTATTTCTGCTGGTACCTTCTCCTGGCACAGAAAGGCTCTGGCCTCGGCCCAGTTTGTTTCAGGAATTTGGATTAACAGTTTTCCTTTTTCAAAAGAGATTTTTTTTTAATCAAGTTTGCTATTAATGTTTTTATTAATATAGAATTAGTACTATTTTTCAGAAGAAAAATAGTTGTTGACTTGCTTGATGCCAAAGAACAAAACCATAGAAAAATAGGTATCAGAGGACAGAATTTACTTGTTTGTTCTGTCATTCTTACTTTTCTCTATAATGTTGAATTTGCTTTTCTGGAAATGAGGAGAGAAATAGGCACTTATTCTATTTCCTTTCCTTTTTTATCCTGACACCAAAATTGTCATCACAGGTAAAGAAACAAAACAATAGGTCTTGCACAGAAAGCCTTTGGCAATGTACTTTTTGTTGAATATGTGGTCCTAGTGTCCTGCATGTGCCTCCCCAGTGCTGCCAAAGGACAGTCTGAACTCACAATGACAACACAGTGACATATAGAAATGGGGTATGGAAATGAACAGCATAGTTAAGCATGCACATATGAAAGCTCTATCCCTGCCTTGCTCCCCCCCTCCCTTCCCCCCAAAAATGATAAAAACCAAAATGAAAATTTCTATAGATAGAAAACTGCCATTTGCAGGAAACTCATGCCTAGTGCTATTGAAAGTCAGGCTATTTATTTAAAACTCAGTAACAATTTTAGAGTTTAACTTTGGCTAAGTCTAAGTCTGATTTTTGCTTTTGTTGTAGTTTCTATAGTGCACTTTCCGGTAGTATAGTTTCTGACAAGTTACAAATTGAGGGATTGGAATTGCCATCATTGTTTTTCTTTTGTTTCTCAACGTGGCTCCCTCAGCTTGTAGTTTTAAATTTTTCCCTTCCTATTTTTCATATGTGAATCCATACTGTATACATTTTTGTGCATCATAATTCATTTGAAGGCATGATGAGAATGAAAAATTAGTATTTTGCTTCTTTCTTGCATTTTATCCAATTGCTTCACTCTTCAAAGGTGTTTCCCTTACTGTTGTTATAGTTCTTCTACTAGTAAATGTTTCTAAGCAACCATTATGGTATATTGAATAAAAGCTGAACTTATTTAAAAGTTCCTGAATATTTATATCTATTCTGTAACAGCAGTATTGGCTAAATAATGTATGTATTAAAGAACTTCTTAAATGTAGAAGAATAAGTCAAGGACTATTGGGTAAATAGGTGAAACATATTGTAATGTTGAGTGTTCAAATGGATCAAATGACTGGAGATTCATTTAAAGCTCAGATTTCTATGTTTAATCCTAGCTAGTGCCTTAAAGGACAAGTTAGCTGCATTGTCCATGTTGTGAAATTATTCAGAATCAACGGGCAGCATCTAAACAGTCAACATCAGCCTCTTCAGAATATGAACTAAATATGCTTTTTGCCATAAAACTTCACACTCAGTGGTGCAGGATTGTCTGTGAGATGGTACTATCAATACAGAAGTATATCAGTGGGATAAGAGAAGCAGAGTTGCTTTGTAATTTTTACTGGAAAGTGTGGAATGACATTGTTCTGTATGTGCCTGACTGAAGAGGAGAAGACGTTCCCACCCAGCAGCTCTGGTATGGAATTTTGGAGGGCCACTGAGGTGAGGATTGAGAGCTAGTAGCATTCTCACAACCCCTCTGTTTCATGACATTTTTATACTGCAGTGATCTGTTCCTGGTACTAGTGAGTTGATGTTTCTGAGCTGCAGTCTTGCTGGCTAAAGAGCTAGAGTTCTGTTCTGCCAGGTTGTTAATAGCTGCTGGTAGGTATATGCTTCACAGACAGTCTTCTAGCTCTGGAGGATGAATGGTATCTTAATCACACACATGATATTATCTATACAATCTGGTGTGAATCTCAGAACTGGATATGATGATGAGCACTCCTGTCTGAACTTAACAGGAAAGACCTGTGTGGCAGTGCAGACACCTTGACTGCTTGCACAAAGCTTGCACAAAAGACCAGACCCTGCACAAGCACCTGATAAAGATCAGGTCAATGCCCCAGGGCTATCTGGTGCCTCAGAGTCGAGGTCCATTAGCTGCCTCCTGTCTGTGCTCACTAATTGAAATGACCACAGCTCACACTCGACCAGGGTATAAAGGAGCCCTGTCGGAGAACCCAATTTGAGTCGGTCCTCTTTGGAGCAGCAGGTAATGCAGTCGGGGACTCTCCCCTTGGATCAGATCGCTATCTGAGGTTATTTCCCAGGACTCCCCTCGGATCAGGACACTATCCGAGTGTATCTCCCGGAATTGAGTGAGTCCTCACCCCCCTGTTGATGAGTGACCCTTTTGGTACCCTTAAGTGGGAGATTCCCCTTTGTATGAGTGAGGGTGTGCACATTGTGGTTCATCTTCCTTAAAGAGTATGCTTTGGTGTACAGGAACCTATTGTGTAGTCATATATTCCCAACTGACATCCGATTCTGTAATTAATTTTGGTCAGTTGGAGTGTTGGGCAACTTTGATTGCAATAAATCCCCAGTTTTTGGATAGCTGTTGCTGTCTGTTTTGTGGGTGCCTCCGTGACAACCTGTCACCAGAAATGCAGCTTCAGCCATGGCAATTTCATATATCAACATCAGTTACCACAAGGCAATAACCTGAGTAGGTCAGGTAAAAGGTATTTCTCTGTAGAAGTCAAGCTGGTAAGAAGAGTTGTGTCTCATGTGAAAGGCAGATTTATTTATTCATTTATTTATTTATTTATTTATTTCAGACACTTAAACTGACCAGGCTACTTACCTGATTGAATTTGGCCCCTGTTTTTGTGGCTATTGCTGAAACATTTGGCTTTAGGCATTGTTACCATAAAAGTCAGTGATCGAAGAAACTAAGACTCGGTTTTGAGTTTTAGAAAGCGGCATTCTTTATTGCAGCACTGGGTGCACGGAGACTCTGTGTCTCAAATCATGCACACCTCAGGTTGGGATAGCCATTAATTATATAGTTCATCTACATACATATGCATTGCATTTCTCAGAAAGACTATGCATATTCATATCATTTCCCAGAATGAATTATAATATGTGCATATTCATTAAGTGGGCGCAGTTTCTTTGTTAGGATCTTCATAGGGGGTCTTGGGTGGTCTTCAGGGGTTGCTCTTGAGTGTCCTTTAGCTGAACTTTCCTCTGGAGCATGCACATTCAGCATGTTCTTATATAGCTTATCTTGTTCTTTACAGCTGGCCCCCCTTCAAACCAGTTTGTTCTAGTTTCTTTGACCATAATGTCCCTTAAATGACAGTTTCTAAATGACTCTATTGTGTCTTATCTACTGCAGAGTCTGCTAAACTATGTATACATTGTTTTTATCTACTGCAGAGTCTGGGTGTTTCAACATGTATCAGCACGTGAGCTTTCAAAGTGATTTTTTTTTAGTTAAATTTTCCTTTATGACATTTGGCTCATTCAGTAACAAAGACTGAGATCTCTTAAAAGGAGGCACAAATGGGAAAAGGAGATCATTAATTGTTGAAGCTGATACTGTAACAAATTGACTAGAAATGTGGATTCAGAGAAATTTATGTACTTTATCCTTCCTAACTATATGAATTCTCCATCTGCTTCAGCTTCTCAACTATAATGAGGACGTTGGGCTGACTCTGCTATTGGTTTCTCTGTCTTCCTGAACTATTTTGGAAAGTTTAAACATTTCTTGCATGATTAAATATACTTTCAATAAATCAATCTCATAATAATTGTTGTTCAGAAGAGTTCATTATTCAGTTTAGTTTTTTAAATTACTTTTGTCCTTTAAAGGGTTCTTCTGACATAATGGCTTCTGCTAAATCCATTTGCCATGCTCTGGTTTGTAATTACTTTAGGTTTGAAGAATAAAAAGAATGGCTTTGTTATTAATCAGTAACAAATTTGTCTTACTGTTTTTAACCTTAGAGTGGCCTTCACTCATGAAATAGTTTTAATGGTCTAGATAGCAAAACACTTCATAGCTCTCTTTTAACAGAGATTTAGTGAAAGCAATCAGATAGTTTTGTGGTTTTTCTTCCACTGCTCCCCCATCAAACATTTGTCACAGTGACTGTCATCATGTGTGTGTTTGCTGTTGTATGCTGTCAGCTGCTGGCCTTCTGAAAGCCTAATTTTGCTACCTGCTTTTAGATTATAAATTTTTCAGTCTGGGGTAGCCTTTATTTTTGCCTTATGCTGTGGAGAGTACATTGTACTTAGCCAATGTTAAATGTTTATGTTTATTACAGTGGATACTGGCTTGTACAAACTTTGTCACTGTTCATGCATGATGAAAACTTGCACTATTTCTTTCCTTCTTTCTATTGTTAAGGATTTTCATAGTTCTTATTGATGGTGCTTTTGTAGTCAAATGAGTTGCAAGTATGTGTTGTAACTTTTAGTAGCAGAATGCCATCTTGGACGGAAGTTTTACAGCAGCTGAGGCTGGACAGATGTGAACCTTCTCCATTTGGCATCAGTTCTTTGTCCATAGAGTCTTGTAAGGTTGTTCAAACCCATCCTTAATTTTAAGCTGCCAGTCAATGAAAAACTAATATAAAAGTATTTTCAACCTTGCTATACTTCTTAGGATGTAGTAGATGTTACCACTGATTAGAAAATGAAAGTGGGCTAGTTCTAAAGTTATAGACATAAAATAAATCTCAGCTTTTAATTTCTGGAGGGATTCGTTGCTATAACAGCACTCTGTTGGTTTTGTTTCCAGGATCAATTGTGATGTTTAACCAAGGCTAAGAATTTTGCAAATAGAATCATAGAATCGTTTTCATTGGAAAAGACCTTTAAGATTGTTAAGTCCAACCATTCACCCTGCACTGCCAAGACACCACTAAATCATGTCCCTAAATGCCACATCTACACGTCTTCTAAATACCTCCAGGGATGGGGACACAACCACTTCCCTGGGCAGACTGTTCCAATGCTTCACAACCCTTTTGGTGAAGAAATTTTTCCTAATATCCAATCTAAACCTCACCTGGAGCAACTTAGGGCCATTTCCTCTTGTCCTATTGCTTGTTACATGGGAGAAGACACTGACTCCCACCTCACTACAACCTCCTTTCAGGTAGTTGTAGAGAGCGATAAGGTGTCCCCTCAGCCTCCTTTTCTCCAGGCTAAACAACCCCAGGTCCCTCAGCCGCTCCTCAGAAGACTTGCTCTCCAGACCCTTCACCAGCTTCATTGCCCTTCTCTGAACCCGCTCCAGCATCTCAATGTCCTTCTTGAAGTGAGGGCCCCAAAACTGGGCACAGTACTCAAGGTGTGGCCTCACCAGTGCCAAGTACAGGGGGACAATCACTTCCCTCCTCCTGCTGGCCACACTATTTCTGATACAAGCCAGGATGCTGTTGGCCTTCTTGGCCACCTGGGCACACTGCTGGCTCATATTCAGCCATGTGGTGGCACACAAGATGATCTGCTCCATAACCTTCCCCGGGACCAAGGTCAGACTGACAGGCCTGTGGTTTCCTCGATTCTCCTTCTGTCCCGTCTTTTACATGGGCATTACATTTGCTAACCTCCAGTCAACTGGTACCTCCCCGGTTAGCCAGGACTGCTGATAAATGATGGAAAGTGGCTTGGTGAGCACTTCTGCCAGCTCCCTCAGTACCCCTGGGTAGATCCTATCCGGCCCCATAGACTTGCGTGTGTCTAAGTGGTGCAGCAGGTCGCTAATAATTTCCCCTTGGATTCTGGGGGCTTCATTCTGCTCCCAGTCCATGTCTTTTGTCTCAGGGGTGTGAATACCTGGAGGACAACAGGTCTTACTATTAAAGACTGAGGCAAAGAAGGAGTTTAGTACTTCAGCCTTTTCCTCATCCTTGGTCACTATATTTCCCTCTGCCTCCAATAAAGGATGGAGATTCCCCTTAGCCCTCCTTTTGCTGTTAATGTATTTATAGAAACAATTTTTATTGTCTTTTATGGTAGCAGTCAGATTAAGTTCTAGTTGGACTTCAGCCCTTCAAATTCTCTCCCTGCATAACCTCATGACATCCTTTTAGTACTCCTGAGTTGCCTGCCCCTACTTCCAGAGGTCATAAATGCTCTTTTTTTTCCCCCCTGAGTTCCAGCCAAAGCTCTCTGTTCAGCCACGCTGGTTTTCTCCCCCACCGGCTCATCTTTCGGCACTTGAGGTTGGCCTGCTCCTGCACCTTTAATATTTCCTCCTTGAAGAATGTTCAGCATAAATGGACTCCTTTGCCCTTCAGGGTTGCCTCCCAAGGGACCCTGTCAACCAGGCTCTTAAACAGGCCAAAGTCTGCCCTCCAGAAGTCCAAGATAGCAGTTCTGCTAAACCCCCTCCTTACTTTTCCAAGAATTGTAAACTCTATCATTTCGTGATCACTATGCCCCATACAGCGTCCAACCATCACATCACCCACAAGTCCTTCTCTGTTCACAAGCAACAGGTCCAGCAGGGAGCCTTCCCTAGTTGTCTCACTCACCAGCTGTGTCAGGAAGTTGTCTTCCACATGCTCCAGGAACCTCTCTGTTTCCTCTCTGCTGTGTTGTATTTCCAGCAGACATCTGGTAAGTTGAAGTCCCCCACAAGAACAAGGTTTAGCAATTGTGAGACATTTCCCAGCTGCTTATAGAATATTTTGTCTGTCTCTTCATCCTGGTTGGGTGCTCTATAACAGACTCCCACCATGATATCTGCTTTGTTGGCCTTCCCTCCTGATTCTTACCTGTCATAGTTTAAGCCCAGCTGGCAACAAAGCAGCACATAGCTGCTTGCTCACTCCTCCCTCCCAGTGGGATGGAGAGGAGAAAATATAACAAAAGATTTGTGGGTCGAGACAAGGACAGGGAGGGAACACTCACCAATTATGGTCATGGACAGAACAGACTTTACTTGGGAAGAAAATCAGTTTAATTTGTTACCAATCAAATCAGAGTAGAATAATGAGAAATACAACCAGATCTTAAAAACACCTTCCCCCCACCCCTCCTATCTTCCCGGGCTCAACTTTACTACTGATTTCTCTACCTTCTCCCCTCCAGCACTGCAGGGGTACAGGGAATGGGGGATGTGGTTAGTTCATCACATGTTGTTTCTGCCACTCCTTCCTCCTCAAGGGGAGGACTCCTCACACTCTTCCCCTGCTCCAGCATGAGGTCTCTCCCATGGGAGACAGTTCTCCATGAACTTCTCCCATGTGAGTCCTTCCCACAGGCTGCAGTTCTTCATGAACTGCTCCAGCATGGGTCCCTTCCATGGGCTGCAGGTGGGTATCTGCTCCACCATTAACCTCCATGGGCTGCAGGGGCACAGCCTGCTGTCTCACCACGGGCTGCAGGGGAATCTCTGTTCCAGCACACCTCCCCCCTGTCTTTCTTCACTGATCTTGGTGTCTGCATAGTTGTTTCTCTCACATCTCACTCCTCTCTCCACTGCAGGTTTTCCATCTTTTTTTTTTTCCCCCTTCTTAAATATTTCATCACAGAGCTGCTTCCACCATCGCTGATTGGCTTGGCCTTGTCCAGAGGTGGGTCCTACATGGATCTGAGGGAACTTCTAGCAGCTTCTCACAGGAGCCACCCCTGTAGCTCCTCCCCCACTGCCAAAATCCCACCACGCAAACCCAATACATTACCCATAAACACTCAACCCTTTTGTCACCATCACTAAACTACAGGCAATCAAAACACTCCCTAACATATAGGGCTACCCCATTGCCTCTCCTGCCTGGCCTATCCCTTCTGAAGAGTCTATAGCCATCCATTGCAGCACTCCAGTTGTGTGACCTGGTGGGTCAGGTGCTTCCGTGGTTTCTAACACATCAGTAACCCTTGTATCTTTGCTGTCACATGGATCTCCATTCCCTACCTCCACTGGGATGACAGACTGAAGGATCTTGCTAGAACATTGTCCCTCAAACATTGATGTGCCACCCCTGGGCTTATCTCTAGCAAGCCTGGTTTTATCCCTTTCCCCCTTTGAATCTAGTTTAAAGCTCTTTCGATGAGCCCCTCTAACACTTGTGAAAAGATCCTTTCCCCCCTTTAAGACAGGTGTACCCTGTCTGTCACCAGCAGTCCTGGTGTTATGTAAACCGACCCATGATCAAAAAATCCAAAGTCTTGCCAATGACACCAGGCTCTGAGCCAGGTATTGATCTTCTGGCTCTTCCTGTTTCTTCCCTCATCATTCCCTGGAACTGGAAGGGTAGAGGAGAACACCACTTGTGCTCCTGACCCCTTAACCATTTGTTCCAAGGCCCTGAAGTCTCCCTTGATTTCTCTTGGAATTCTTGTTGGAACTTCATTGCTGCCTACCTGAAAAATCAATAATGGGTAATAATCTGAAGGCCATACCAGGGTAGGAAGCTTTCTTATAATAGATAAATAAATAAATAATGCCAAGGAATTGAAGAAAACATCCAAAGAGGGATGAATAATATCCTTGGAGTCTTAATTCCATGGCTCTCTAGGAGGTCATTAAAAGTGTAAGTAAGTGTAAAACTGGATGGAATTTATCCATATAGAAGATATATATAGAAGACTTCCATCTGTACCATTTATCCTTAATTCCATTTGCATTACATCTCCTTGCTCTAGTTTCAGGAATTGTAGTTTTTAATTTCACATCTATGTTTTTCAGTTTACATACTAGTGTGTATATGTTTACTTAAATATATCTTTAATTGTGAAAATGGTAAGTTTTTACTGATGGAAGTATGGTCACTTTCATTGCAGATGTCAAGAGTTTTACATAAAGGTTAGCCCCTTCTTGGGAAAAAAAGTACCCCAGGGTTATAGCATAGGGAGTACAGTAATAAAGATTATGTTGCTTATAAGTTCCCCTCAAGGCCCCATGATGGTAATACCCCTATATTTTGTCTTTAAAGAAAACTGTTGAGAGGCAGTATTTTTTTTTTTTTGTATGTGTCCCATTTTCATTAATGCATGGTAATTGATGGAGTTGCAGTGACCTGTAACAGTAATGAGTTCTAAACATAAGAATGCACTCCTTTCTAATAAGTGAACACTGCCAGGGTTTAAAAGCATACTAAATCAGTTGCTTTAGTATGAATTTATAAGGGTTTTTTTCAGCATTAGCTTTAACAGTAGTTATTTGCATAAGCGTACATCCCATTAACTGCCACCAGGGCTAGAAAACATGCCGAACTGTTCATATTTTCATATAATTATTGAACATAATGGTTTCATTTGCATTTCTAAACGGTGATGTTTCTGTCAGGCTTGGAAATAGTGTCTTTACACAGTTCCTATTTCACATCCAATTATTTGACATCATTAAATTTTATGCTAATGTGCTTCCCTAGAATATCATCAGTAGGACAGATGCTTGCACTTTAATATACAAATCAGAGATGCTTTCCTCCCCCTCTCCCCTGAACTGCAAATCAAATAAAAAAACATATCTGCACTTTTTAGATATAGTTTCATTCTAAATAATCTGTAAGAAATGAAACTTGGCTTTCACCCCTATTAGTCGCTTCCAAATGTTGTAACAGATACCTTCTTGATGAAGGGTGGGAGACTATCCTCTGCATGAAGGAGGAAGAGTCTTCTAAAATTCAAGGTAATGATGTGTTAAAATAAAGACTGTAACCTTTCAGATTGCCTTGTGTAAAGCATGGAGCCTTATATAGCAAGTTGCCTATCTAGGCAGTGGTTCATGGACTGGCTTTCCTGGTAGCAGGCCATTGCCGTAGAGAAGGTTCAGGGAGGGAGAAGTTTCAGCTGCTAGACTCGGTGCTTGTCAGCAGAAGTGCATTTGGAATTGTACATTGTCAGGTTTTTAGTTTTACATTTAAAATAGATTTTTTGTTTGTTTTGTAATTCTGCAGACAGACAGAGGTATATGAGCCCTTGCTAACTATGTGGGGATGATGGTTGTCATATGTTCAGTGTTGCTTTGATTCTTTATATATGTAAGAGCTTTGATACTTGGACTGAAGTTAACAGTGGAAGCAGAGCATCAAAAATCTAAGAGAGTGCTAGCAATTGCAGTTCTGAATGTGGAAATGCCAGAATAAAAATAAATAAATAAATAAATGAAATTACCACCATCACCAAAACCAAACTTCTTTTCCTCCCTTTAAAAATGAAATCAATATGTCACATCTTGTTCTGTATGAACTTTATCTTAGGATGACTTGCTTATAATTGTAAGTAAAGTGACAAAGGTAGAATAGCACTATTCAAAGCACAGGTAGACAATAGATCTGATTATATTCTTAGTTACATCAGCATGCATATTAGTTACTCTAGTACCTAATCATAAAAACAAAACGATGAGTTACTCTACTGTCTACTCTCCTACTTACCTATTTAAAAATTTGGGGTACTGCTTGATGGTCTTTGACAGGAAAGGTTAAATGTATTCATGTTGGCTACTTAGGGCATTTCACAGATGCTCACAGCCTACGCATAAATCGCATACAAATGTTGTATGTTCCTGATAATCTTAAATAAAACCAAAAATGTTAAGATGAAGCAAAAGACTGACAGAAGTGTCATAGATTTGGTACTTTCATTGTGTTTTATACATAAAAATAAATTTTAAAAAATGCCTCTCTTCTTGGGCATGTCATAGAAGAACATTTGAAGGAGGCACTGTGTAACAGATTAGGACTGGGCCAGCCACTAGACAAATGACAGATGGTCTCTATTGCCACCCCCACCACCCATTCCCAAAGGGGAAGAAAAAGGAATAAGGGAGAGAGACTTATGTTTTGGAAAAGAAAACTAAAGCTTCTTTAATGGAAATAATAATAATAAAATGAAATATATACAAAACCAATACCTAACCCAACCCCTCATGATGGCAAACATGTCACCGTCACCACTGATGCTGGGGGCAGACACTGGGGAAGGCCCAGGCTGGGCTCAGCAGCAGATGGGAACCGGATGCAGGAGCTGGATTGTGGAACTGGATTCAGGAATGCACGGCCTGGGATCGAAAGAAGAACGGACAGAGTCCTCCTCAGACACCGGACATTGAAGAACGGAGGTTGACCCTTGCGATCCCTCAGCTTTATACTAAATATGATGTCTATGGAACGGAATATCTTGTTGGTCAGATTAGGGTCACCTGTCCTGTCTGCTCCTCTCTGCAGGTGCAGCCTGTAACTTCCTGCACCCCCACCGTGGGACACAGGATTGAGCAGTGACCTTGGTCTGCACAGGAGCAAGTACAAGCAAGAGCCTTTCTGCATCCCAGTCCCTGGTAGTAACTGTAAACATCAAGCATTGTCAGTTCTCGAAGCAGACACTGTCTGCAAAAATATGCCGTTAACTTCAGAAAATGCAGTTAGTTAGAAGAGACTGAGCTGGAAAGTAAAATCTCTGAACAGAATGAGTTCTGTTCTAACTCAAACCAGGACTCACCCAAATGCAAAAGATTTCTTAGACTGAAATGAAAAGGCATATTTTATGTATAGAGGGCCACATGAACAAACTGGAGATATACTCTGATGGGTTCTGGGCTTATGGTGTTTTTAATTATAAATGATTAACAATTTGCTACTTGCTTTGCGGATGAGTATAGAGACAAAATTCCCTCCTGGGAAATGCCTGCAGTCTAAGACCTCATTTTGGTGGTGTGTGTGAATTTCAACAGTAGAGCTATATTTTCAGTCACAAGAAGTGGCAATATTAAAACAACAATTAAAAATTTGCTCTTATTATCTCAGAGAGAACCATTGACTTTTTAAAGTATTTCTATTACAGTTTTGAGCTTGCAATGGTGCATGCATACAGTTTATAGGAAACAATTTGGAGCAAGGTGCTTTTTGGTAAACCTTTTACTCAGGATTAAAATAGGACACACCAAAATGGGGTAGCAATTTGTGAGATGTGCTAATTTCAACTGTGAAGTACTGGGTCTGTGTCTGTGTCTTGCTCAGTGCCAGTGCAGGTGCAGTGAGGGAATACTCCACATGCTGTGACGACATCCCACACTAGGATTTTAAGCCTGACAGATGATGATTCTATTTAAATTTAATTGCCAGGCCAAGACTATTTGTCGCCGGTCGGCTGAGGCAAGCCGAGCACGGGGACGAGTCCTTTCCTATCCCCGAACCCCTCTCCTCCGGGAGAGAAAAGGGTTCAAAAGCAGAGATACGAAAAGGAAAAGAAAGATTTTTGTGAGACCTCTGAACGTTTGGAAAACTGAAACAAACTTTATTAAAACTAGAACAATATATATAACATGCAGGGAAAAACCAATGCAAAATCTGAGAGTCTGTGCAGGATGGAAAGGTGAGGGTTAAATGCGAGAAAAGAGAGAAAGGGGGACGGTGCCACGTGCAGTCCAGAAAATGGCACCGGCCACGTGTGCGCTTTCGTGGAGCGAACAAAGGAAACCGCGGCTGTTATGAACGCCGGGCTCCCATATGCAAAGCGCTGTCCCTACCGGATTCTCGTTGTGCAGTTAGAGAGAATATCAAAGCAGCAGGCAAAGAACAGCCTCCAGGCGAGCAGTCTGTCCCAGGCGGCGTGGCGGGGGCTGCCCCGGCGCACAGCTCCACTCCGGCAGCCTGTAAGGTCCCCGGAGCCGAGCCGCAGTGTTTGGAGAAGCCTCTTTCCCGGAGCGAAGCTGAGGTCCTGCAGTGACTCCCGCAGAGCGGAACCGGGAATGTCCGGAGAGCAGAAAGACGCGAAAAAAAACCGAGAAGCCGGGAAAACCGCGAATGCCCCCGAAGCCGTCCGGAAAGCAGCCCAGGAAGTCCCCGAGCCCACAGCTTCTTAAAGGGGCAGTACGCTCCCGAGAAACTTCTCATCCAATGAGATTGCTGCGATCGTAGCATGGAAGGGAATAATTCAATTGGTCAGTTTACAACAAAAGCCTTCAAGCAGGTTTTTCCTTCAACCTGCCACATTCCACCCCTTTATTCCATACCATGTACGTTATGCGCATCTCATTTACATTGTATTATACAGAAATTAACAGCATGAGACTCTGGTTCAGGGTGTTTCAGCCAGGGTTAACTTCCCCTGGGGTACACAGTGGACTTCACCATCCTCCTGCATTACCCACCAGGTGTGCCCAGGGCCTTGGGCTGAGACAACACCACGGATGGGTCTGTCTGGGGTTGCAGCAGGGGAAACCCAGACAGCTTTTCCCAGCAGGTTACTTTCACATACCACAGGAACTCTATCCCCCTCTATGGTATGTAAAAGGTCTGATTGGGCAGGGCCGGCTCGATTGATTGATCCCCTCGTGTTCACTTGCCAGGTGGCTTCTGCCAGATGTTTATCCCAGTTTCTGAAAGTTCCACCACCCAATGCCTTCAGGGTGGTTTTCAGCAAGCCATTATAGCGTTCTATTTTACCGGAGGCTGGTGCATGGTATGGAATGTGATAAATCCATTCGATACCATGTTCTTTGGCCCAATTGGCCACCAGATTGTTTTTGAAATGAGTCCCATTATCAGACTCAATTCTTCCTGGAGTCCCGTGCCGCCACAAAATCTGCCTTTCAAGGCCCAGAACAGTATTACGGGCAGTGGCATGAGGCACGGGATAGGTCTCAAGCCATCCGGTGCTTGCTTCCACCATTGTCAGAACATAGCACTTACCCTGGCGAGTTCGAGGGAGAGTGATGTAATCAATCTGCCAGGCCTCTCCGTACTTGTACTTTGACCACCGTCCACCGTACCATAAAGGTTTTAACCTTTTGGCCTGTTTAATTGAAGCACAAATCTTACAGTCATGGATAACCTGGGTAATTGCATCCATGGTTAAATCCACCCCTCGGTCACGAGCCCATCGATAGGTTGCATCTCTTCCCTGGTGACCGGAAGAGTCATGGGCCCACCGAGCAAGGAATAGTTCACCTTTGTGTTCCCAGTCCAGATCTATCTGGGACACTCTGGCTGCTTTGTCCACTTGGTGGTTATTTTTATGTTCCTCAGTGGCTCTGCTTTTTGGGACATGGGCATCTACATGCCTTACCTTTACAACTAACCTTTTCAGCCGGGCAGCAATATCTTGCCACAGAGTGGCAGCCCAAATAGGCTTACCTTTACGCTGCCAATTATCTTTCTGCCACCTCTCCAGCCATCCCCACAAGGCATTTGCCACCATCCAGGAGTCTGTGTACAGGTACAGCCGTGGCCAGTTCTCCCTTTCAGCAATGTCCATGGCCAGCTGGATGGCTTTGACCTCTGCAAATTGACTCGATTCACCTTCTCCTTCCGCTGCTTCTGCAACTTGGCGCATAGGACTCCATACGGCAGCTTTCCACTTCCGTTGGTTTCCTATGAGGCGGCAGGATCCATCGGTGAAGAGAGCATATTTCTTCTCCTGGTCTGAGAGGTCTTTATATGGGGGTGCTTCATCAGTACGAGTGACTATCTCGTTCGGTGGCATCCCAAAATCTTCTCCTGCAGGCCAGTCTGTAATAGCTTCCACAATTCCTGGGCGACCAGAGTTACCTATCCTAGCTCTCTATACAATCAGGGCGGTCCACTTACTCCAGGTAGCATCTGTGACATGGTGGGTAGATGCTATCTTCCCTTTGAACATCCAGCCTAGGACTGGCAGTCGGGGGACTAGGAGGAGCTGTGCTTCAGTGCCAATTACTTCTGAGGCAGCTCGGACTCCCTCATAGGCAGCCAATATCTCCTGCTCAGCGGGAGTATAATTGGCCTCTGAGCCTCTATATCCACGACTCCAAAATCCTAGGGGACGACCACGGGTTTCTCCTGGTGCCTTCTGCCAAAGGCTCCAGGTAGGACCACAGTCCCCAGCTGAAGTGTACAGAATGTTCTTAATCTCTGGTCCTGTTCGCACAGGTCCCAGGGCCATAGCATGTGCTATTTCCCTTTTGATTAATTCAAAGGCATGCTGCTGATCAGAGCCCCATGTGAAATCATTTTTCTTCCGGGTAACAGTATAGAGAGGTTTAACAATCTGACTATACCCAGGAATGTGCATTCTCCAGAAGCCTATGACTCCTAAGAAAGACTGTGTTTCTTTCTTGTTGGTAGGCGGAGACATAGCTGTGATCTTGTTGATCACATCTGTGGGGATGTGGTGGCATCCATCCTGCCACTTAACCCCCAGGAACTGAATCTCTCAGGCAGGTCCCTTGACCTTACTTCTCTTAATGGAGAAACCAGCATCCACCAAAATGCGGATTATCTTCCTACCTTTCTCATAGACTTCTTCTGCGGTATCACCCCATACAATGATGTCATCAATGTACTGAAGATGTTCAGGAGCACCACCTTTCTCCAGGGTAGCCTGGATCAGTCCATGGCAGATGGTCGGGCTGTGCTTCCACCCCTGGGGCAATCGATTCCAGGTATACTGGATACCCCTCCAGGTGAAGGCAAACTGTGGCCTACACTCTGGTGCTATGGGAATGGAAAAGAAAGCGTTAGCAATGTCTATCGTGGCATACCACTTTGCTGCCTTGGACTCCAGTTCGTACTGAAGCTCCAAGATATCAGGAACAGCAGCACTCATCGGTGGTGTCACTTCATTCAGGCCACGATAGTCCACTGTCAGTCTCCATTCCCCGTTGGTCTTCTGCACAGGCCATATAGGACTGTTGAAAGGTGAGCGAGCTCTGCTGATGACATCTCGTCTCTCCAACTCTCGAATCATTTTCTCTATGGGGCGCAGAGAGTCTCGGTTGGTTCGGTATTGCCGGCGGTGAACTGTAGAGGATGCAGTAGGCAACTTTTGATCTTCCACCTTCATTCTGCTAACAACAAAAGGGTCATCCGAAAGTTCGGCCGATGTGGACAACCGGATAATGCAATCGGCTCCCATGGTTGCTATCCCAAAGGCCCATTTATAACCTTTCGGGTCCTTAAAATACCCTCTCCGGAGGAAGTCTATGCCTAAAATGCATGGAGCATCTGGGCCAGTCACAATTCGGTGAGTTTCCCAGTTATGCCCAGTGAGGCTGACCTCAGCTTCTACCAAGGTAAGCTCTTGTGATCCTCCTGTCACACCCGAGATCGTGACAGTCTCAGTTCCTTGATGATCCGATGGTAGCAAGGTACACTGGGCGCCTGTGTCTACCAGGGCCTTGTACCTCTGTGGTTCTAATGTGCCAGGCCATCGAATCCACACAGTCCAGTATACTCTGTTATCCCTTTCCTCCACCTGGCTAGAGGCAGGGCCCCTCTAATGCCTAGGGTGTGGTCCACAGTCAGTGGAAGGGTCTATCCGGCTTGTGGTACCTTCTTCATAGGAGTTGCTCCTTTGGCTGCAGCACTGTTCGCCAAAGACTGGAGCAACAACTCTTCGATTGCAGTCGTCATGTTGGTGTGGTCTGCTCTGCAGCTCATGTGCTGGTACCCCGTGGTTAGCGGCAGGTCGTTGTTCCCATCTCCTCGTGTCTTCACGACCTCTCGAGCAGCACTGGCGGTCACATCGTGGCCTGTCCTGTCTGTTGCGCATTGCTCTGGGAGGACGATTTCTCCTAACAGCTGACACGTGGGTATACACAGGAGAGGAAACGGTTCTTTGTTCTAACCTATTAATAGAGTCCAATATTTTCTCTGTCATTTTGTCTGTCACTTTCTCCACTGCTGCAATGAAGGCAGAGGTATGAGAAAGACTGTCCTCATACTGGCGAATCCTGTTAGACACGTGTTCTATGGTGAGTGGCCGATTTTCACCCTGTCTTTCCCAAAGCATTGTGGCCAATGTATGGGCATATGACTGGGGTGCACTCTGCACAAATTTGCGCAGCAAGGGCTCATTACTGTGCACCTGGTCCGGGTTGACATTAACATTCCAGTCACCATAGATGACCTCCTTCATAGCCAGCTCTCTCAGGTAGTTAATACCTTTGCTCAGGACAGTCCATTTAGTAGGGCAGCATTCTATGTCATCTCTGAAGGGGTATCTGCCCTTCACAGCGGTCAGAAGCCGTTTCCAGAGACTGAGCTTTTTTGCCTTTTTGCCCATTGCCCTATCAATAGCACCTTCCCGGGCCACATTTCCTAACTTTCTGGCTTCTTTACTGCTCAAATCAATGTTATCAGCTCCATTGTCCCAGCAGCGAAGCAACCATATCATTAGTGACTCACCATCATGCCTGCTAAATTCCTTTCTGATACTTCTCAGGTCCTTCCTGGACTGAGGCTGGGTGTTTACCTCTTGATCTGATGACTCATCCTGTGATGAGGATCCTTGGGAGGGCGGTGCTGTTTGAGTCGCTGAGGCAGTTTTCCCTGAAGGCTTTCCTGGACGCTTTTGGGAGGTGCTTGGTCCTGCATCGTCATCAGAGCTATCTGTTGCATAATTAGTCTTTTTCTGGTGTTTAGCACCAGAGGGCTTATTTTTCTTTTTCACAGGGGCAACCTGTGCTTGTTTGGGTGGAGAGGTGGCATCAGCTGATTTAGTGGGTGTAGTGCCCATGTGATACCTATTCTTGATAATTATCCACCCCTGGACCATGTTACAGATAACTGATAACAAAGTTATCAAATACAGGAAAATAATACCATTTGCTGAATATCCAGTTTCAATTGCCATTGGTCCAGTACCAAATGGAGAAGTGTTATTTCCCATCATCCATTTGCTAGTGGAATCATAAGCAGCCACTATCATGTACTGTGCAAAATATACTGGGAGCATTATAAACTGACTGAGTACAGACCAAAACACTGAAATTACGCACGCCAGGGTGAACACCTTCTTTGCTAAGTGTCCCAGACCAGCAAACCATAAACCAGTACCAATTAAAAACAAGTAATTTGACATCACAGTTGGTGTGCCAGGCACCAGATCATAAAGCATTTTTAAACTGTACTGCTTAAGAGCTTCAAACAGAAGCTCGCTTAGCACCATCCTGGAAAAAACCTCGTTTGTTTCAGTTTCCAAACTTTAATAAAAATATGAATATTAAATTATTCAGAAGGGCCCACCCAGGGACGCCAATTATGTCGCCGGTCGGCTGAGGCAAGCCGAGCACGGGGACGAGTCCTTTCCTATCCCCGAACCCCTCTCCTCCGGGAGAGAAAAGGGTTCAAAAGCAGAGATACGAAAAGGAAAAGAAAGATTTTGTGAGACCTCTGAACGTTTGGAAAACTGAAACAAACTTTATTAAAACTAGAACAATATATATAACATGCAGGGAAAAACCAATGCAAAATCTGAGAGTCTGTGCAGGATGGAAAGGTGAGGGTTAAATGCGAGAAAAGAGAGAAAGGGGGACGGTACCACGTGCAGTCCAGAAAATGGCACCGGCCACGTGTGCGCTTTCGTGGAGCGAACAAAGGAAACCGCGGCTGTTATGAACGCCGGGCTCCCATATGCAAAGCGCTGTCCCTACCGGATTCTCGTTGTGCAGTTAGAGAGAATATCAAAGCAGCAGGCAAAGAACAGCCTCCAGGCGAGCAGTCTGTCCCAGGCGGCGTGGCGGGGGCTGCCCCGGCGCACAGCTCCACTCCGGCAGCCTGTAAGGTCCCCGGAGCCGAGCCGCAGTGTTTGGAGAAGCCTCTTTCCCGGAGCGAAGCTGAGGTCCTGCAGTGACTCCCGCAGAGCGGAACCGGGAATGTCCGGAGAGCAGAAAGACGCGAAAAAAACCGAGAAGCCGGGAAAACCGCGAATGCCCCCGAAGCCGTCCGGAAAGCAGCCCAGGAAGTCCCCGAGCCCACAGCTTCTTAAAGGGGCAGTACGCTCCCGAGAAACTTCTCATCCAATGAGATTGCTGCGATCGTAGCATGGAAGGGAATAATTCAATTGGTCAGTTTACAACAAAAGCCTTCAAGCAGGTTTTTTCCTTCAACCTGCCACACTATTGCTTCTGGATTCATCTACCTCCAGCAAGGTTCAAATATGATTGATCTAGCAATGTGTCTTTTCTTTCAGCTGTTTGCAGTTAGCCAGGCTTCTTATTATCCCTGTACAGTTTCATTTCTGGTAGATTGGCACATTTTTTTGATAAATAAAACCAAATATTTACCATCTGAACCACTTAGTGTTACTATTTGGAAATCTGAAAATGCCATTGTGAAGTTTTGTCGCTTCTGCATATTTTAAGTCCTTTCCCCACCTAGTAGTTCTGTAAACTCAGCTTGGAATTTGACAGTAAAGTAGCACCTTGCTGTCTTCTGAAGTCCTGTAAATGAAGTTTTTGAGTGCAATTTGGGTATTGTTTTCAGCAAGTTTGTGCACATTAAGCTATGACACCTTGAAATTGTTTATGAAGCACCAAGAGGAATGGAATATGGCTCATGTTCCAAAATACAAAAATAAAAGAAATGGTAAATAAAATGTACTGTGGTCGCAATAATTGGCAGGTCTAATTTTGTTTACATCCAGGGAACAGGATGCTGAAGTAAGAGGGTGTTGCTTTCATGTAGTTACTTCAGAGAGTAGAACTTCAGTAATTATGTAAAAATGTGAGCAAAGCACTTAACAACCTTCATGGTACATTAATTCTTCCAGTTATACTGCTCAGATGCTTGTATGGAATTCTTCATATTTCATTACCTTCAGGAAGAACTTTTTGGTTGCTATAAGTATTGTTAGCTGTGGGAGATTTTAAGGAGCAGCAGGACTTGTTGCTGTCAGATTTGTAAACAAGGATGGACATGAACGGACAAGTACGGACATGATGAACGGTGGCTGAAGACAAGGCAGAGTGACTCGGCAGAAGAGCTGGGTGAAGTTGGCTTGAACATCTATTAAATAATTAGGGATTGACAGGGTGGATTAAGTCAATAATTAAAACAGCCTTAGCATATGTTGGGATATTTTATATATTCTTATTCGTATACCGTGTTTTATGCAACGTGTGCAGAAACTAGTGGACAGATCACTCAAAGCAGTGTTGGTTCTAAACAAAGAAGGGGGAGATGTGGGAACAGCTGGCGATCGATCATCGGCAGAAAATCAAGACATAATCGCTTTGGTAAGCAAGAAGCCGTGGGATCAGTGAGCAGCTGCAGAAGACACGGGAGAAAGAAAACCGCCAGTAAAAAATAGCAGACAAGCGCTGGGAAATACAGGGAGTAGAGGCTGAACTGATAAGATAATGGGAAGGTACTGCTTTAGTGGAAAATCACTGCTTGAGAGACAGAGGGTATATAAGGCTTGCTGTGGCACTAAATAAAGGTCTGTGTTATCACTTTCATAAAGTGCGTGCAGTCCGTCATTATCGTTCTCTGACAAATGGTGAGCCCGATGTGATTTTTCCAACGCCGAGGAAGAACGATCCTCAGCGGAAGACTGCAACCGACACGAAGCGGCTCAGGGAGAAGCTGCGGGGAGACTGCGACTGACACGAAGCGGCACAGGGAGAGACTGCGACCGACACGAAGCGGCGCAGGGAGAGACTGCGACCGACACGAAGCGGCTCAGGGAGAAGCTGCGGGGAGACTGCGACCGACACGAAGCGGCACAGGGAGAGACTGCGACCGACACGAAGCGGCGCAGGGGATCAGCGACCGACACGAAGTGGCACTGGGGATATCCACAGGGACCTTAAAAAAGGTGAGCACCTGAGGCGCGGTATGGGACAGGCTTCATCGACTCCAGAAGAAGCAGCGATAGCCGAACTCCTGCTGCATATCCTCTCTAAGAGAGGGATTAAATACGAAGAACATGCCGTCCGGCGCCTGTTACAGTGGCTCCGGACACAAGGCTTGCCAGCAGAAACATCAAAGGCATTCGACCCTGCCGTGTGGGACGAAGCGGGCAAACTGTTGTGGGAGGCAGTCTCGTGCGGAGATAAAAACGCAGAAGGGCTGCCAATTACATGGAAACTAATGGCTGAAGTAGTTAATAGCGTGAGAGCAGAAAGGAAAACTGCGGCAGCTTGCATTCTACAATGTCGCGGGCCTGACGGGCCTGTGTGCTCGGTCAAACCGTACGTTGCAAGGATTCCTATCAATCTCCTGGGAAGAGATGTGCTGGGACAGATGGGGTGTAAATTGACGGCGACGCCTTTTGCAAAGCGGTCATTGACAAGAGACTCGAAGCAAAACGGCAGAAATA
The DNA here is from genome assembly GCA_009769605.1 of Bucorvus abyssinicus. Lineage (NCBI taxonomy): Eukaryota > Metazoa > Chordata > Aves > Bucerotiformes > Bucorvidae > Bucorvus > Bucorvus abyssinicus. Next base: position 11,210,589 of record CM020064.1, on the reverse strand, counting down.
GGAAAAGCGGTGCGGGCGCCCACAGATCCCTCGCCCCCCCTTCGGCTTCCGCAATCCACACAACCTGCCAGGCACCCAGCCTGATCCGGGCACAGCCTCTGCCCTGAGCCTGCCGGGGGATCTCGACTGCCCGCCCCTCCGCCCTGCTCTTGGTGTTGAAGATTGGAGCCTCCCCCGCTGCAGCTGCCCCCCTCCTTGGCCGGTGGGCAGTGTGCTTCTGTATGCTTGGTACGCCGTTTGTCCAGTGCAGCGCACCAAGTGGCCTTGATCTCTAAAAATGAAAAACAAAGCAATGTTTTCTTCCCGCTTGCAGGATGGCAGTAACTGTGGGATGGTGTTTTGGGTCAGTGGTTCTGACTTCCTGCGCCCCACCGTGGCCCACAGGATTTAGTGGTGACCTCGGTCTGCACAGCAGACAGTATCAGCGAGTTGTGTCCGAAATGCAGGGAAGCACGTTATCTCTCTCCTGGAAAACGGGAAAAAACAGCAACATGCTGAACACATAATTCCTACTACTCTTTCACGGGCACCCCCTTGCCGTGGGGAAAGAGCTTGCGTGCCCTTGAGAAGTTGAGAGCTATGCTGGTGGTGGCATATGCCTCCGGTAGGGTCTCCCAAGCCTGACAGGTCTCAACTGAAGGGTCAGACAAAGTGTGTCCACGGGCAGGATGGGCTCACTAGCCTTCGGGCAACCATCCTAGGAGAAGGACAACTCTAACTCCAAACCCGGGCAGATGGAGCTCGTTTAGCCCTGTAAGGCCATCCATCTAAGAGAAGGATACTCTAACCAAACCTATGACCTGAGGACTTCGCTGTCACCGTCCAAGCTCGCTAGGCCCTGGCAGATGAACCTCAGGTGTAAAGGGTGGGGCCAGTCTCGCGCACGCTGCGCCTCACCTAAAAAATCCACCGCGCAGGCTTGAAGGGTGTACTCACGTTTGCAAAGCCCTGTAGTGACAGGCAAGGGACGAAACGGCAGGTGGAAAGATGTCACTGGAAGCCGCAGACCCAACCCTGCATGCAGGCGGTTCAGGACATTGGTCGCTTGAGACTGACCCGGGAGATGACAGTCTCGTTCGGCAGCATCCTGAATGACCAAGCAGCCTTTTTCAAGGAGAGCACTGCTTGCTCCACATGGAGAGGGGCCTAGAAAAGGTGGCCTAACCAAAGCTCATCTCCCCTTCCAATCCGGTTGGCTAGCCGCGGCCAACAGGCATCTTCTTTTGCGGCCAACCAAAGACAAAGAGACAAAGGCATACACCTGCCTCCAAAGGTGTGTCCAGATTGACACTCGCATGTTGGAACATCAGAACCATGCTCGATACAGCAGACAGTGGGCGTCCTGAACGCCGTTCTGCTATAATTGCTCACGAACTGTCATGACTCAACATCGACATTGCTGCTCTCAGTGAAGTTCGCCTTCATGAGGAAGGCAGCCTTAAAGAACATGGTGCCAGCTACACACTGTATTGGTCAGGCAAACCCAAAACCGAAAGTCATCATTCCGGAGTTGGCTTCATGATTAAAAACTCCATCGCCTCTAAACTTGAAAATTTGCCAACAGGTCATTCCGATCGCATTATCTCCTTACGCCTCCCGCTACACAACAAGCAACATGTTGTTCTCTTCAGCATATATGCCCCAACTCTCCAAGCTGACCCTACAGAAAAAGACAAATTCTACACCAATCTGCGCCGCCTTACTCAAAAGGTTCCTGCGGATGATAAGATCATAATCCTTGGTGACTTCAACGCCCGAGTAGGTAAGAACTCTGAAGCCTGGAAAGGAGTACTAGGCAAGCATGGAGTTGGAAACTGCAATGACAACGGTCGCCTCTTGCTAGAGTTTTGTGCTGAGCAGCAGCTTACCATCACCAACACTATCTTCCAGCAGAAAGACAGCCTGAAGACAACCTGGATGCATCCTCGATCTAAACACTGGCACCTCATTGACTATATCTTAGTGCGCCAGAGAAACGTTCGCGATGTCTGTCACACCCGAGTGATGCCTAGTGCAGAATGTCAAACAGACCACCGCCTTGTGCGCTGCAAACTTAACCTCCACTTTAAGCCCAAACCTAAGAGGGGCGGCATTCTGAGGAGGAGGCTCAAAGTTAACAATCTTCAAACAGCTGCAGTGAGAGACAGCTTCCAGGCAAACCTTCAAACTAGGCTTGAAGACCATCCCATAGACTCTTCTCCTGAAGTGCTTTGGCAACATACTAAAAATAGCATCCTGCAGTCCTCTGAAGAATCCTTAGGGTTCTCCTCAAAGAAAAACAAAGATTGGTTTGATGAAAACAATCCAGAGATCCAGGAATTGCTGGCAAAGAAGAGATCTGCTCACCAAGCACACCTCGCTCAGCCATCTTGCCATGTAAGAAAAGCAGCCTTTCATCTCGCATGCAGTAAACTCCAACAGAAACTTCGAGACATCCAGAACAAGTGGTGGCTCAACCTAGCAGAAAAGACTCAACTATGCGCAGATTTGGGTGACCACAGAGGATTCTATGAGGCTCTGAAAGCAGTGTACGGACCCACACACCAAGTTCAAAGCCCCCTACTCAGCGCAGATGGCCAAACGCTTCTCACAGATAAAACCTCCATCCTGAATCAATGGTCTGAACACTTTCAAACTCTCTTCAGTGCCAACCGTGTAGTCCAAGACTCAGGAATCCAGCTCATCCCAAAACAAATGGTGAAAAATGAATTGGATATAGCCCCTACTATGGGAGAGACCCTTAAGGCCATACAGCAGATGAAAACCGGCAAGGCAGCTGGGGTCGACGGAATCCCGCCTGAAATCTGGAAACATGGAGGCCAAACGCTCCATGCTAAATTTCACGAGCTAGTTGTGCGCTGTTGGGAACAAAGCGAACTACCACCAGATCTCCGTGATGCAATCATCATCACCCTGTACAAGAAAAAAGGAGTAAAGTCAGACTGCTCAAACTACCGAGGCATAACTCTGCTCTCCATTGCTGGAAAAATTCTCGCAAGAATACTATTGAACAGATTGGTACCCGCTATCGCAGAAGAACTTCTACCTGAAAGTCAGTGTGGTTTCAGAGCCAACAGAAGCACCACAGACATGGTATTCGTTCTCAGACAACTGCAAGAGAAGTGTAGGGAACAGAACAAGGGTCTCTATGTAACTTTCGTTGATCTCACCAAAGCCTTTGACACTGTGAGCAGAAAAGGTCTGTGGCAGATCTTGGAACGATTAGGATGTCCCCCCAAGTTCCTCAAAATGATAATCCTGTTACATGAGGGGCAGCGCGGCCAAGTCAGATATGGCGATGCACTCTCTGAGCCCTTCCCAATAGCCAATGGTGTGAAACAAGGTTGCGTTCTCGCACCCACTTTATTCACAGTTTTCTTCAGCATGATGCTCCAAAGGGCCACGGCAGACCTCGACGAACAAGACGGCATTTATATCCGATATCGTACCGATGGGAGCCTTTTCAACCTAAGGCGACTGAAGGCCCACACCAAGACCCTGAATCACCTTGTCCGCGAGCTGCTTTTTGCTGACGATGCCGCCCTTGTTGCCCACACAGAAGCAGCTCTGCAGCGCTTAACATCCTGCTTTGTAGAGGCGGCTGAGCTTTCTGGGCTGGAAGTCAGCTTGAAGAAGACAGTAGTTCTCTACCAACCAGCACCACAAGATGATTACCATCATCCCCACATCACCATTGGCGAGTCAGAGCTTCAGTCAGTCCAGCAGTTCAGCTATCTGGGTAGCATCATCTCCTCAGATGCCACGATCGACAAAGAGATAGACAACAGAATAGCAAAGGCAAACAGAGCTTTCGTAAAACTCCATAAAAGAGTCTGGTGCAATAAACACCTGAAGAAAAGTACAAAGATCAGTGTCTACAGAGCCGTGGTACTGCCTACTCTTCTGTACGGGTCTGAATCATGGGTCATCTACCGCCACCATCTGCGACTCCTCGAACGCTTCCATCAGCGCTGCCTCCGCACAATCCTAACATCCACTGGACTGACTACGTGACTAACGTTGCTGTCCTTGACCAGGCAGACGTCACCAGTATTGAGGCCATGTTGCTGAAAACGCAGCTGCGTTGGGCAGGGCACGTCTCCAGGATGGCGGATCACCGCCTCCCTAAGATCGTGTTCTATGGTGAACTTGCCACCGGCTGCCGCAAGAGAAGAGCTCCAAAGAGGAGATATAAGGACTCCCTGAAACAACACCTCAGCCTAGGCCATATTGACCACCATCAGTGGTCCACCCTGGCCTCCAATCGGGAGATTTGGAGACACACCATACATAACGCTGCTGTCTCCTTTGAGAGCACGCGTAGAATCAGTCTCGAGGAGAAAAGACAGCGCAGAAAGAACCGTGCCTCGACTATACCACCCAAGGAGACCCTCCGGTGTGCTCTTTGCAACCGGTCTTGCCTATCCCGCATTGGCCTTTTCAGCCATCAACGCGCTTGCAATAAGCGTGGGCAAAGCCCTTCCCAAATCTTCGTCCGCGAAGCCAAGCCATGATGAATTCCTACTACCAGTCCATGAAATTCTCCTGTCTTCGTTATAAAGAAAAAGAGTGGAAAGTGGCGTTTGTTGCATGATTTACGGTGAATCAATGCCGTCCTCAAAGACATGGGGGCCCTGCAGCCAGGGCTGCCCTCCCCATCTATGATTCAAAAAAATTGGCATTTGACTGTTATTGATTTGAAAGATTGTCTTTTTACTATTCCATTATCTGAACAAGATGCACCTTGATTTGCATTCTCTGTCCCGTCAATCAACATGGTCGAGCCATGTAAAAGGTATCATTGAACTGCCCTCCCTCAAAGCATGAAAGACAGTCCCACTATCTGTCAGTGGTATGTGGTGAGGGCTTTGAGCCCAGTGCACAAACAGCTACTTCATATTGCGATATAACATTATATGGATGACATCCTTGTGGCTACAAGAGAAGATCGATCATTCAATATCGACTCATCAACAAATCCAGTCGTTACAGGACTTAAAAAAAAAACAAAACAAAAAACAAACAAACAAGAAAAACAACTGACTGTCAATACCGGATGGAATCCGTTTGCCGGATGAACTTGGGGCTGGCCACAGTCAAGCAATTTATTATTAATTGCATCCTCTCTCTGGGGTATTTTCCTGTGTATTGCTTGTTGTTCACCCTGTTTGTGATGAAGATGAAGTCAAACGACCACCGAACAGCGACCCCAGTAATGAAATTGGGCATGTGTGAAGTTACAGATTATGTGATTGACAGGTGGAGTTTGGGACGGTCCACACATACGTACTGGCCATACGTTATGTGAGGGGCGGCTTTAACCTCTGCTATCAAGGTAGTGCTGTTTGAGCACAGGGGCAAGGTAGTGGACCGGTACCTACCGAGGCCTCATCCCAAAAACAGTCTATGCTGGGGATGCTGTGGGTTTGAACATCACTTGCTATATGCCCTTGCAACTTTAAGAGGAACACGAAAAGTCAAAACAGACAATGGACCTGAGTATAGTGCACAACACTTTAACACATTTTTGCAACTTTGGGAGATTTGACATGTTACAGGTATTCCCTACTCCCCCACAGGTCAGGCAATCGTTGAACTAGCACTCTGAAAAATATATGCTTAAAAAACAAAACAAAACAAAACAAAAAAAAAACCCAAAACAAAAAGGGGGAGCAGGAATGCACAGTATGAACCCTCATGAAAGACTGGCTAAAGCCTTATATGTAAATTTTCTAAATCGCTGGGATGAATCAGGACCTCCGTTTGTTAAACATTTTATGTCCATGGAGGGAAGCCACAGACAAATGGAGAGAAAAGCTTTAGTGAAAGTGAAAAATTTGGAAACGAGACAATGGGATGGTCCATTTCCTTTGGTAACTTGGGGAAGAGGCGATGCTTGTGTTTCCACAGGTAGCAGACCACGGTGGACACCAGCACCATGTGTGCGACCGTGCATGTCATCATCGGATGGATCCAAATAGCTGTGAGCAGTGCTGCCTGGATCCCACCACAACCAAAGACCGACGTCTGGATAACATTAGCAAACATGACGGGTCAAGACTCCCTTTGTCTTGTGACAGCATCGCCAGAAAATCCCTTCTCCACCTGTTTAGTAGGCCACCCATTGGATGATTATTCAATTATCATCCCCTTCAATGCTGTGGGTGATTCCTGTAGTTTGAATCGATTAACTTTATTAACGCCAAACACATCTGTGATTTTAAATCTCCAAAGGTCATGACGGTCATCACGAAGCTTACATACATATAGCAACCAATGTGATGACCGGATTAAGTTTTGGAGTTGTCGCAAAGTAATCGCTACTTCTTTTTATGCCCGGGGTGGCTACTGCCAAAGCCCTGGCGACATTAAATAAATTAGGATGTTGGTTAGCAAAGCAGAGTAACGCTACTTCACGAGCTTTGAGTGGATTATTATTAGACACCGATTCTATTAGACGTGCCACGCTTCAAAATAGAGCAGCCATAGATTTTTTATTGCTATCACAAAAACAAAAAGGGGGAATTGTGGGAGACTTTAAGGAGCAGCAGGACTTGTTGCTGTCAGATTTGTAAACAAGGATGGACATGAACGGACAAGTACGGACATGATGAACGGTGGCTGAAGACAAGGCAGAGTGACTCGGCAGAAGAGCTGGGTGAAGTTGGCTTGAACATCTATTAAATAATTGGGGATTGACAGGGTGGATTAAGTCAATAATTAAAACAGCCTTAGCATATGTTGGGATATTTTATATATTCTTATTCGTATACCGTGTTTTATGTCATGTGTGCAGAAACTAGTGGACAGATCACTCAAAGCAGTGTTGCTTCTAAACAAAGAAGGGGGAGATGTGGGAACAGTTGGCGATCGATCATCGACAGAAAATCAAGACATAATCACTTTGGTAAGCAAGAAGCCGTTGGGATCAGTGAGCAGCTGCAGAAGACACGGGAGAAAGAAAACCGCCAGTAAAAAATAGCAGGCAAGCGCTGGGAAAAACAGGGAGTAAGGCTGAACTGATAAGATAATGGGAAGTTACTGCTTTAGTGGAAAATCACTGCTTGAGAGACAGAGGGTATATAAGGCTTGCTGTGGCACTAAATAAAGGTCTGTGTTATCACTTTCATAAAGTGCGTGCAGTCCGTCATTATCGTTCTCCAACAGTTAGCCATGTTGATGAAAGATCCTTAGATGCTTTTAAAGATGTTACTCATCATCTCTTAACAGTGCAGAATAAGACTCAAGTGAGCACATCTCTTAACATCCACCTGTCATTTCAGGTAACTGGATGTGGCAGTTTGAAGGAAAAAAACTGCTCGAAGGCTTTTGTTTTAAACTGACCAATTGAATTATTCCCTTCCATGTTACAATCGCCCATCTCATTGGCGGAGAAAGTTTCTCGCAAGGGTACTGCGCCTTTAAGAAGCCGCAGGCTCGGGGGCTTTCGGGGCATTCGCTGCTTTCGCGGCTTTCGCGGCTTTCTCGGCTTCTTGCGTCTTTCTGCTCTCCGGACACTCCCGGCTCCGCGCTGCGGGAGGCACTGTAGGACCTCGGCTTCGCTCTGGGGATCTACAGGCTGTCTCGGCTCAGACCCTGCCCGCCGCCTGGGAGATCCGCGCCTGGAGGCTGCCGGAGCGGAGCGAGACTTTGCGCCGGGGCAGCCCCCGCCACGCCGCCTGGGACAGACTGCTCGCCTGGAGGCTGCTTTTTGCCTGCGGTTTTGATACCCTCTCTGCCTGCCAGCGCTGCCGCTTCCAGTCCTGCTTTGCTTCTATAAGAATCCGGTAGGAACAGCGCTTTTGCACATTGGAGCCCCGCGTTCGTAACAGCCGCGGTTTCCCTTTGTTCACTCCACGAAAGCGCACACGTGGCCGGTGCCATTTCCAGACTGCACGTGGTACCGCCCCCCTTTCTCTCTTCTCTCGCGTTTAACCCTCACCTTTCCATCCTGCACAGACCCTCAGATTTTGCATTGGTTTTTCCCTGCATATTATATATATTTTGTTCTAGTTTTAATAAAGTTTGTTTCAGTTTTCCAAACGTTCAGAGGTCTCACAAAATCTTTCTTTTCCTTTTCGTATCTCTGCTTTTGAACCCTTTTCTCTCCCGGAGGAGAGGGGTTCAGGGATAGGAAAGGACTCGTCCCCATGCTCGGCTTGCCTCAGCCAACCGGCGACACTGGACAAGTCCTGTGAGGCCTTACTACTCTGTTTCAATGCAAATAAACATATTTAACTTGCCAATCCTCTTTGCTTTAACCTGCCAATAAATCTGCTGAATAAATTTGTCCTATGAATAGAGGGAAATTAAAAATTAGAAATAGCCTCTAATTATCTGCAGAGAGAAGTTATGGGAGCAAGTAATATAAACTTACCTTCAGGATAGAGTTTGACTGTGGAAAGGATTGCATGGTATTATCTCTGGTAGTGTGAGACTAGTTTTGGTTTCCCTGAAAAGCCTCTTGGTTTCCCCAGAGAGCCATCTTGGTACACTGCCTTAGGTACATCTGCTGCGATGTCTGGGGATCTCTGCACAACCCATGAATCCTAGTTGATTTTAATGAAATGTTTATCTTGAAAGTGTCTCATGTTGTCAAGGTTCATGTTGTATATTACAGTCCTCTTTCTGGAAACAACCATGGTACAGTCCAAAGAATTTAACAACTATATAATTGCATTGTTCTGACTGGACAGTGAACGCATCAGAGATTGTCCTGGCTCATCTGCAGGGGACAGATTACCACCAGGAATCTTCTGGCTCTCTCAAACAATCCTCATATTTCTTTTCAAAAAGCTGTAATTGTTGGCCTTGGTTCACTTGTTACTTTTCTCCACTGCCATTTTTTTGAAGGATCAGTGTTTTAAAAGATCCTCTAATGTTTTTCTTTGACACCTTTTCATTTCCAAGCTAGACATATAGCTAGCTTAAACATGCTTGTTCTTGTGCCAACATTTTGCTTAAATAGATCTTCCTTCTATTTAATGTTTATGGAGAAGGGATTAGAGCAATAGACAATACCTGTCTGAAAGGGAGAAGAGAGGACAAGGTGAGAGAAGTTTCTTTTTCACTTGGATGCATGTTGTATGAATGATGGGAACTGCTTGACTTCTAGATTAGAACAGGCTAGAAATCTTGGTGAAATGGTACAAAGTTGAGAATTGTATGACTGAAAGGTCAGGGAGCTTAGCAAAGTCAGAACAGTAATGTGTACTAATTGGGATTTGTGTGGTTTTTTCTTGCATATGGATGTTGTCCTGATAAAGTTCATTTTTGCAAAGCTACATAGCAAAACTTCTGGTTGGTATTACAGAAAGTCCCCAAAGGTCAAACTTAAAAGCATTTAAATGCTACGATTAAAGGTTGGTGCTTTTAAGTAACTAAAATGACTGAGCAGACAAATTATGGTGTGACTTTAAATGGGCTTCTCGATTTCCACCATGGTAAAGGTGTCTTGTCAATTCTTGTTAGGAACCCTGTTCAGTTTTGCTTTATCATCAGCCAGGGAAGATGTGGGACACCACTGCAAGTGTTCTTTTGGTAGTTGTTCAAGGACATCAAACTGTTGTGAATAGTTTAAATTTGGAAAGAAAAAGCAGCATGTAGCTGGATCTGTGTTAGCTGCGTAGCTACTGGTGTCTCAAATGTGTTAATGGTGCTGTCCATGACAAAGTCAGGATTTATTCCCCAGCATCGTGAATTTTTGCTTTTAAATACCACTAATAAAGTAGTCAGTTTGGGATCTTGATCTGCAACAGATTTATATTTCATGTAACGCATCTAGTGAGTCACATATTTGCTTTTCATGTTGTGAGTTTTCTTCACGGTGCATGAGGAAATAAACATGTGGCTGAAATAATTCTGAAAGAAAATACAGGAAAATTGGTTATTAATTCAGAATTGCTAAATGCTGTCCTTGGATGTTAAGTTGGGCTCAGTCTTTGTCTACATCTATCCATCTTGGGGATGATTTGCAGCCCTTTTCCATTGGCATGTCTGTTACTCTTTGTAGACACTAAAATAGATTCTTAGCTAATATTCCATAAAAACATATTAAATGAAAGTTCTGCAATTTATATCTTATTGAAAGAGTCATTATTTGCTGCTGCTACTTGAAAATAGACATAGTATAGATAACTCTTGCATTGCAGAAGCTTTTCTTTGTAGTTCACAGTTTTGACATAAAATTATTGTAAGCATGCTGAATCAGTGGTATTTTTTTCTCCAGTAAATCTTTTGGCCTCAAGAGCAGCCCAAAATGTGTTTGTGAGCCGTAATAAAGGGTGGTTCATTCTCTTCTCTTTTTATAATACTGCATTGCTTAAGGTGGTGTTCTACTTTCTTTTTCTTTCAATGTCAAGAATTTTATTTTAATAGGACTTGTGAAATCTGGAGACTTATGGAAGATTAGTAAATCTGCCAGAAGTGTATATTTATAGCATTCATGAAGAATATATGAGATTATACATAAAGTTAAACTCTTCTTCACTCTTTGGATCTGCTTGCTGGAAGATGTGAAACTTCATTCCTTAGGAAAGGGGTTTTCTGTTCAGGAAGACAGTATGGTAGGCATATTCTCTGAATTTTCCTGGAAGATAATTAGCCTATCTGTCTTTGAAGTATGTTGCCTAATATGCATCTTTATTTCAATGCTAGATGTTTGTTTGAAAGAGTTGTGTTGTGTATTTGCTATAGGTTGATTCAGTAAGGCAAATGTGTAAATCACTATATTTGTATCACTTATCTATATTTTGAATTTAACATCTAGTTTATTGAAGTTGGCTGCTGTCATTGGAGTGAAGCAGGTTTTTAGTCAGGAGAAGTATGGGTGTGGGAGGGGGCAGGAATTTTCAAGAGACTTTTTTGAAGCCACATAATGGTTTTTCTTGTCACCTCTTTTAGTGAATCCTACAGGAAGAGTTCTGCACAAGACTTTCTAGAGTTTCTTTGGGCAACTGCATGGATGAGGATAAGCAGTCCTCTCCCTTGTGGACTGCAGTTATGTTACTGAAAAATTCGGAAGAAAGACTCCTTAATACCAATGTAGCATTAAGAAGCAGGCATTTTCTTTATTGTTCAGCGCCGGCGGGCACATGGGGGATCATTCCTTCCGAACGTGTGCACCCTATACTCCCACAGCCAAGGCTTATATCACCCGATTGCATACATATTCATTATTTTCCCTTAATAGTCATACATATTCATTATTTTCTAAACATGATTAAGAAGGTCTATTTCACGGAGTGTGGCATATCCTACCGATCTCAGAAGAAACAGCATTTGAAGATTTTCATGGGAACTCTCCCATATATGGAGTCTAATTGGCAGAGAAACTGTGTTATCAGAGTTCATTGTGATTTATGCTGGTTTCTGCTAGTCTTCAGACTGCTTAGCTTGTCTTTTCTCCTCTGTTGTGTCTGTTTTTGCAGACCGCTGACCTGTAGTTTAAATTCTTTTCATTCCTTTCCCGGACTGTCAAGGTTTTTGTATCTCTAATGGTCAGACTAGTATTTACAGGGTAACATAACAGTTATACTGTTATATCACATGAAAAGAACTAGAGGTGACCTCTTGGAGTTTCTACTTCAGACATTCTGTCAACATCATGCCTCTGGGCATATATCTTTGTGACTTTCTGGTATCTCTGCTAAATAATAAATATAACCCATGATTCATTTACTGTCTGCAGTCTAAGATGTGCTGAACTCGTTGGAGAGATGCATTGGAGCCTGATTTGCTCATTCCTCCTCTTCCCCCTTGGTACTGTTTGCCTTGCCTACCTTGATCTCAGTCATGTCTATGAGCTAGCACTATGGATGGGCCTGCAGTTGATGTATTCAGAGAATGCCTTTTGTGTCTGTAATGTAGAGATGTCCAGAAGCAGTGCAGTAACCAGTCACAACACAAATAATGAGTGCAGCACATGGAATCATTCTTCTCTATTGAGGAGACTCACCTATAAACTGATGTGAATACACACAGTATTTTATCTTTCCTGCTCGCCTCCCACTTTTTGTCAATTGTGTTGTGTTGAATATGCAAAGAATTGAGAAACTATTAATTACTGCTAGTCTATTAGTATTAGATATACTTCCTCTAGAATTTGTTAAAGTTTGTTATTCCCCTTTGGGATCTGTCCTCACTTGCACTGTTAGATCAGCATGAACAACAATGACAGTAAAACTTTAACTTAGCTGGCATTAATGCAGCCTGACTGAAATAGCATTTAGAGCTTATGTTTTAACAGTATCTGTGATGCTTTCTGTGTGTAAACATGTGACATTTTACAAGTGCATTGCAAAAACTAAATTTATTGGAAGAATACATTTCTCTGTGGAATCATTCCAGCTTGATAATGGACTAAAAATAGAGCTGATATGAAAGCCGTGATTCGAAGTCACCGAAGATACAAGTCAGAATGACTCAGCAGAAGAGACAAGAATGAGGAAGTAAAATAAAGAATAACACGTACACGAGGAAAAGCTAACTAGCCAACTGCTTTGTTAGAATAGGCGCATGAATCTCATAAGCAAACCAATCAAATGTAACCTTGAAGCGCGTGGACAGCCTTGTAGACTATAAAACCACTGATAGGAGCTGAAATAAACGTCTGTGTTATCACTTTCATAAAGTGGGTGTAGTCCGTTTCGTCCTCCGACATTTCTCTAGTTCAGACAAGACCTAATAGATCTTTTTCCTAGATAGCAGACTTAACTTTTTCTTAATTTTCTCTCTTGGTTAAAATCCTGAATGGGATGAGGTTTCTACTAAATGTCTAAACAAAACAAGCTTAAAGAAAAAGGAATGTCAGCCTTAAAAATGTCACTTTAATGTGGTTTGACATGATAAGGTCCTAAAAGTCTCCATGGTGCTGACTATGTATTTAGTACAGAAGATATTCTAGTTTTGGTAAGTTGTTTTTTTTCTATCCATAAAATTCTGGTGACTTTTCTTTTGTGTCTAAATACTTGACTGATTATTGAATTCCATGAATTTATGAGTACATCAGAAGTCTTATTTAACAACATCTGGAAAATCAAGGAAAGGCACATGTCATGCTATTGCCACATATTTAAATCACACTTTATAAAAGCTATCTGTTCAACACTTCATTTTTAGAACATTCTTTACTCTGCAGAGAAGTGTACCTGTTAATATGGAGAGTTCAAAACCAACTTGTGTACCTATTAGGTATGATGTTAATTTTATTTGTGTGTGTGTGTATTACCAGCTGCCTGAATTTTCAAAACACTAACAATTTATCATAAACTCCTGAAAGTGACATTTTTCAGCTAGTAAGCAAGCTAGAGTCTGAGCAAATACAAGAGAACTTTACACTGAGCTGTGGACTGTAGCCACTCAAAATTTTTATTTGTGATTGTTTTTCTGCTCTTATATAGTTTGAAATTGGGTAACAGTTCTTTGGAATAACCTATAATCTCTTATGTGTTTTAATAATACAAGTTTTTGCAATATTGTCTTACAGTTTTTTGAATTTTTTTTTCTTTGGTTCAGAGCAGGCACATTGCAGTTATACTTTGCTTATCTGAAACTTATCTAAAACAAGATTACAGCAACCACTTATTCTGTGTTTAATGGTGGTGGGCAAATTCCCCAGAATATATAAACTTAATATCCCCTTGCAGTGTTTGGACAATGGACTGATGTTATTAGAAACTATGAAACAAAGTTAAATTGAGGGTATAAATCATGTTTAAACCTCAGAACAAAATCATCTTGATGTGAAAGTGCAAGTAAGTAAAGGAAACCATAGGATAAAATAATTGCAGATTCTTGGTTAAAATAGGTGCAGACTTGTTAAATGTTTCATGATGAATATGGGGCTTGCATAGATGTTGCCTACCATATGTTTCCTCACAGTTAAAGGTACCTCTTTTCTTTGTGCACTGCAAGGATGCGGTGAAGCTCGGGCTTGGTGACTCCATGTTCTGAATGCATCTGGTTAGCAGCTTGGCAGTTAGCTGAAACAGTGTGTAGGGTCCTCTGCTCTCGCTTCAGACCTGAAAGAGAGGTAGAGATATTATAAATGGTCAAAGTATTCCTACCAGCAGGTGAACTCTCTAGATGCAGTCTAGTGCTGTGGACCCTTCTGCTAGTCTTCTGGTGCTGTCTTTCCTACCAGAAGACACTTGAGAGGATGGTATGGATGGGTTGTAGGGGTTTGCAGGAGCAGCAGTCATTTCTGTTTGTTAGATCAAGAGGAAAAAAGGGTTTAATGAAATTAAACTTATGCTACTAAGACTTCTGTGAATTTGAGCTTAGATTAGAAGAACAGAAATAATTCTTCCTCAAGGCTTAGAAATTTCCACGTTTGCTTCCATGTTTTCCATGTTTCCATGTTTCAGTAGATGACATGGAAGCATTTATGAATGAGCCCAAAGTTTGCTTTTCCTGAAATGTGCTTTTTGTGTTTTCTGCAGCTGTGGAATATTTTTTCTGTTGGCTATTAATAAGTGATGTCTAAGTTCCTGCTTATACAAGACTCTGAGTCTTTATTTTTAGTGTTCCACTGTCTTGTTTGAGGCAGTGTTTAGGTAAGAGTTGGTCTGAACTTAGCTAGACTTGAAAATGTGCACATATTTGAATATCCACAGATACATGTTCAAATACTTAGCTACCAGTCCCAGAGCAGCAGGATATGTGTATCTCTGCATCCTCTTGGATATATCTACCTCTGTTATGGATCATCATCAGTTATGGATGCCCAAAGTAGATGAATGTTGGTGCAATGAGGATTTTTCTGAACAGCATAGGCCAGGTCCAAACTTACCAATTTGTTGTATCTAACTGCCACTAAACAGTATGGGAAATGTTTAATGCAAAAGCATGGGAGTCTGCCTGGTAAAATATTAAATCCAAGAAGTGCAAGGAAAAGCAATGAGAAATTTAAGATAAGGATGCTAAGTGTAATTCAAAGCCAAACATCTCTTAAAACAATAAAACTTCCCTCACAAAATCTATGTGTTATTGGATTTTGTGATTTCCAGTTGAACTCTTGATGCATGTGTGCTGACCTCTATGCAGAATCTTTTCAGTAATCCTTATTGTTATCACTGCATTGTTTTAAAAATCTTAACTCTCTGGACACTCTGAGCAACTGGATGGTATACAAGCCTTGTTACTTATCTTTACCTTAGACTTTATGTGCAAACTTGAATACCTTATTCATATAAGATCTGACCTTTTCTGCAGTTACAAACAAGCCTCCAAATAAATCTTAAATTATTAAACTACCCTTTATGTGAATGTAATGCAGTTCTCATACTATTTTATATTTCTCTAGCTTTCATTCTTGTCTTACAGAAATGCATCCAAATGGCAAATCTACCCTTCATAAGAAAAATAGCTTTACTTTTTCCTGACTCTAAAGCTTTTATTTGAATAGAACCGAGATCCTGTAATAAACATTATGCACATAGAAGAAACTTTCATTCACTTGTTAATAGACATATAAGGATCTGTTTCAAGTCATATCACAGGACTACCATTATAATAAAAATTGGGAGTTGTCTTCTAAAAGAATACTGTTATGTTCCCTTGTAAATACTAGACTGTACAATAGATACGAAACCCTTGGCTGTCTGGGAAAGGAATGAGAAGAATCTAAACTGCAGGTCCACGGTCTGGGAAAGTGGACAGGAGGAGACAAAACAGAAGAGAGAAGACGAGCTAAGCTGTTTGAAGACCGGTTGAAACCAGCATAAATCACAACAAACTCTGCCAATTAGACACCATATATGGGAGAATTCCCACGAAAATCTTCAAATGCTATTTCTTCTGAGACCAGTAGGATACACCAGATACCCTCATATGAGTTTTTCTAAGTTGAAGCTGCACACGTAACACCTATGCAAAATTATTAATCAATTTTTAGAAATAGAATGAATATGTATGATTATTTTGGGGAAAATAATGACTATGTCTGTAATGGGGTGATATAAGCTTTGGTTGGGGCAACATACGGTGCGCATGATTGGAGGAAAGATCCCCTGCGCACCCGGCGCTAGTAAATAAAGAAAATGTTGCTTCTTAATACTACATTGGTATTAAGGAGTTTTTCTTCCGATTTTTGGTAACAGTTTGGCACCCCAGATGGGACAGAGCTTTTGAACCTCGACAGATCCTGGAATCGCAGGGACCTCCAGCCGGCACCGAGGAATTCTCAGGGAGAACCTCCGATCCCTGGATCGAAGAGCTCGAAGCAAGACCCCTGGGAAGGTAAAGGCATTTCTTTTAATAATAAGGTTTAAGTGGGCCTGCCCGTGAAAGCCCCCCAGGGTTGGGCTGTAAAAGGGACCCGGGTGGGTCAAAGGGCAGTGGGCTCTGCTCAGGGCCCACTAAAAGGCAGACGGCATGCTGGTGCAGGGACGCCTGGAGAGCCAGGCCTAAGGACTTAAAGGTTAAAAGGGTAAAAGGTTTAAACCGTTTCTTTTTCTCTTACTCTCTGTATATGGTATAGTTGCTTCTGTGATGTTCTGTACACTTGCTTGTAATACTGTCTGTGTGGCTGGTATTTTCGGTTAAGTCTGCTATTCTGTTAACTTGGGTTTCTCTGTGCATTCACTTATAAATGGGGAACGGTACATCAGATACATCTGGGCTAGAGGGAGTGGTGAAAAGTTCACCCCTCGGGTGTATTCTGAGCCACTGGAAACAGATGGAAAGTAGCGGCGGTCACTGACTCGAAAACGGTTAATAGAGTTCTGTAATTAGTGGTGGTCCCTGTGTACCCCAGAAGATCAGGAGAGATGGCCAGAAAATGGAACAACTGACTCCAATACTATCTTACAGTTAATGTTAATTTGTAGACGGGAAGGAAAGTGAGATGAAGTCCCATATGTTAACTTGTTTTTCACTTTAAGAAATCATACAGAATGGCAGGAGGAATGTGGGATGATTCCAAAGGATTCTTTTGTAATGATACTGGAGAAAGAAAAATCCAGGAGAAAAATAGAATGAAGAAAGGCTGTTCAGTGTGCAGCAGTGGAAAATTATGTGAAAAGCATGTGAAACCCCTCCTGGGCTGATGGAACAGGAGGAGGATGTGGATCTGTTAGTAAGTCCCGGAGCTCAAGGTGGGGCGGGGGGGGCCGCGCAGCTGCAGCAGCAGCAGTGCCAGCAGGGCCTCTGGGAGTAGTGCCAGTAGTGCTGCCGGCAGCAGCGACAGCACGAGCCACTGTGCAGCTGGTACCAGCAGCGGCCGCATTGCCAGTGGCAGTGCCACTGGCACTGGCTATGGTGGCTGCCCACCACCGCTGACACAGTTGGGGATCGAGATGTGAACAATGAAGCAGCAGGGGGGAGGGAGGGAGGGAGGGAGGGAGGGAGGGAGGGAGGGAGGGAGTGTGGCGTATTAACTTCACGGACTCCGAGGGGTGATCGAAGACCTTTATTTAGTGCCACAGCAAGCCTTAGATATCCTCTGTCTCTAAAGCAGTGATTTTCCACTAAAGCAGTAACTTCCCATTATCTTATCAGTTCAGCCTTACTCCCTCCTTTCCCAGCACTTGCCTGTTACAAGTATTTACAGTCCTTAGCAACTATTTTTAACTGGCAGTTTTTCTTTCTCCCGTGTCTTCTGCAGCTGCTCACTGATCCCACGGCTTCTTGCTTGCCAAAGCGATTATGTCTCGATTTTCTGTCGATGATCGATCGCCAACTGTTCCCACATCTCCCCCTTCTTTGTTTACAACCAACACTGCTTTGAGTGATCTGTCCACTAGTTTCTGCACACATTGCATAAGACATGGTATACAAATGAGAATACATAAAAATATTCCAACACATGCTAAGGCTGTTTTAATTATTGACTTAATCCACCCTGTCAATCCCCAATTATTTAATAGATGCTCAAGCCAATTCCACCCATCATCTACTTGTAATTTTTTAACTCCATCCTTCAAGTCCTGAATGCTTTTATGGATTGATGTAGAATGGTCTGACAGGTTCATACAACACATTCCTTCAAAGTCCTCACATCCATGACCTTGAGCTAACAATAAAAAATCTATGGCTGCTCTATTTTGAAGCGTTGCATGTCTAATAGAATCGGTGTCTAATAATAATCCACTCAAAGCTTGTGAAGTAGCGTTACTCTGCTTTGCTAACCAACACCCTAATTTATTTAATGTCGCCAGGGCTTTGGCAGCAGCTACCCCGGGCGTGAAAAGAGAAGCAGCAATTATTTCTGCGGGGTTCCAAAATGTGGCCTGAGAATCACACATAGGGTCAAAGACGTGGTGCGATCGTCTCTTCCGATGCTGCAGGGAGTGCGAATGTTGATGAATCCTGGTAATATTTGGTGTTAACAGTGTAAGACGGCCAATTGTGCAAGGACCTCCCCATATGGGGGCTGGAATACCTGCCCATGCTCTATTCCCACAGATAAAAAAGAGACCAGAAGGTAGCGTCATGGGGGCATTACTACCTGCAGATACATTGGTTATGGTATAATTACACCATATGCTGCTATTCATATACGGTGATAGAGTGCTGTTTACAGACCAGGATAAACTTCTGTTTTTCCCTGTATAGTTAAAAAACACACAGACAGCAGCCTGCACAGAACCCAACAAATGCAACTCTTGAGGTTGGAGGGGAGCCGGGGGAAAAGCATACGCCATCCACCCGTCCACAGACTGGTTCCAGATGTCTGGACATGCCGGTCTTGCGGCTGTTGCATTACAGAAGGCAAACCATTCTTCCGTATCTAGAGGAATTCTCACCAAACACATTGAGAAGGAGTTTCGCGGGGTTGCTATACTGAGGCAGAGAATATCTTGTCCCGTGGCATTAGCAAGTGTTACCCATACATTTTCTTCAGGCTGTGGGACTATCCAAGCAGCACCACTCATGACTAGCTGGACTCCGATGATGATGACAGATAGGGCCGCACGCATCATGCCGGTGTCCACCACAGTCCGCTACCTGTGGAAACACAAGCATCGCCTCTTCTCCAAGTTACCAAAGGAAACGGACCATCC
The DNA here is from genome assembly GCA_009769605.1 of Bucorvus abyssinicus. NCBI lineage: Eukaryota > Metazoa > Chordata > Aves > Bucerotiformes > Bucorvidae > Bucorvus > Bucorvus abyssinicus. The sequence continues at coordinate 11,191,585 of CM020064.1, read as the reverse complement.
CATTGTCCCGTTTCCAAATTTTTCACTTTCACTAAAGCTTTTCCCTCCACTTGTCTGTGGCTTCCCCCCATGGACATAAAATGTTTAAGAAACGGAGGCCCTGATTCATCCCAGCAATTTAGAAAATTGAGTACATATAAGGCTTTAGCCAGTCTTTCATGAGGGTTCATGCTGTCCATTCCCGCTCCCCCTTTTTGTTTTAAAAGCATATTTTTAAAAGTGCCATGAGCCCGTTCAACGATTGCCTGACCTGTGGGGGAATGGGGAATACCTGTAACATGTCGAACCCCTCAAAGTTGCAAAAATCTGTTAGTGCGTTGTGCACTACACCCAGGTCCATTGTCTGTTTTGATTTTTCGTGGCACTCCTAAAGTTGCGAAGGCATATAGCAAGTGACGACAAACATCTTGCGTCTTCTCTCCAGTGTGTGCTGTGGCACAGAGGGCTCCGGAAGAGGTATCGATAGACACATGTACGTATTCGAGTCACCCAAAGTCAGGAATATGCGTCACATCCGTCTGCCACAATTCCAGCGCCTCAAGTCCCCGTGGGTTCACCCCAACAGTAGGTGCTGGGCATAACTGTTGGCAGTCAGGACAGGCGGTGACTATCAGTCGAGGCTGCATCAAAGGCAGTCCAAAAGATTGGCAAAGCGCTTCAGCATTCTGGTGAAAAAAGGTGTGCGACAGTCGAGCCTGTTCAAATGCATTCAGTACAACGATAGCTCCAGCCAAACGATCAGCTTCAGCGTTGCCTTCAGCAATGGGTCCGGGCAAATTCGTGTGAGAGCGAACATGTACAATAAAATAGGCATGTTTGCGTGAGTTTAACAAATACAATAATTCTCGTAAAAGATAAAACAAGTGCTCATGTGATACATCTTTCCAATACGCGCCTTCTAACCTTGTCACGATTCCTGCTACGTAGGCTGAGTCAGTAATTCAATGAGGTGTCCCCTTTCAACAACATAAACAGCGGGTGCAGATCCTCATTAGTTAATCCTAATAATGGTCGTACGCAATTGATTGACCCTAATAACTTCTGCAAATCATTGAGGGAGGTCACCTCAGGGACCAGTTTCACGGCCTGAGGTTGAATACTTTGGGTAGTGATGCGCCACCCTAGATATTGCCAGGGCGAATTACACTGAATTTTTCCTGGAGCTATCACCAGGCCGTGGCTGGGAACTTGTGTTATCACTAGCGATAAAGCTCGGGACATATCTGTTAATACAATTAAGGTAAAGAACAATACATCCTGTTTGATGAATTAGGGTGGGGGAAGAATAAAGTTACCTCAGTTCATATACATACCGACCCTAGGACAGCAAGTGATGTCCAAATCCACAGCGTCCCCAGCATAGATTGCTTTTGGGATGAGGCGTCGGTAGGTACCGGTCCACTACCTCGCCCCTGTGCTCAAACAGCACTACCTTTATAGCAGAGGTTAAAGCCGCCCCTCACACAACATGTGGCCAGTCCGTATGTGTGGACCGTCCCAAACTCCACCTGTCAATGACATAATCTGTAACTTCACGCATGCCCAATTTCACTACTGGGGTCGCTGTTTGGTGGTCGTTTGCCTTCATCTTTATCACAAACAGGGTAAACAACAAGCAATACACAGGAAAATACCCCAGAGAGAGGATGCAATTAATAATAAATTGCGTGACTGTGGCCAGCCCCAAGTTCATCCGGCAAACGGATTCCATCCGTCATAACGAGTGGCAGCATCCCACAACTTAATTCCTATTGCATCCCAAGTCTCAGGGTTGTAAACTGTACCAGATGTCACAGAAGGGCATTCCTTAGATGCCCAAATCAACAATTGTTTCAAGTCATTCACATCAATTTTTGCTCCTTGCTTAGCAAGAATTTGGCTCATTAATTCTAAAACTGTCTTTTGTTCGTGGGACATATTACCGACCATCCTTCCCCGCTGCTCACCTCCCTTCACTTCGGAGAGATGATTGTCGCTGCGCAGCTCCTGCTTCCTTTCAGCAGTCTCCCGTTCAGCGGGGCTACGCCACCGGATCAGCACTTGAGGCTGCTGTCAGGCCCGACCTGTTCGGGCGCCATTTGTGGAGTATTAACTTCACGGACTCCGAGGGGTGATTGAAGACCTTTATTTAGTGACACTGCAAGCCTTATATACCCTCTGTCCCTGAAGCAGTAATTTTCCACTAAAGCAGTAACTCCCCATTATCTTATCAGTTCAGCCTTACTCCCTTTTTTCCCAGCACTTGCCTGTTACAAGTATTTACAGTCCTTAGCAACTATTTTTAACTGGCAGTTTTTCTTTCTCCCGTGTCTTCTGCAGCTGCTCACTGATCCCACGGCTTCTTGCTTACCAAAGCGATTATGTCTCGATTTTCTGCCGATGATAGATCGCCAAGTGATTCCACAAGGGAAGATGATGATGCTGAAGATGATGCTGAAAGTGTGGTATCAAGTACAAGCTCGGCCCTTCTCAGGATAAGGATAAAACCCAGGAAAAATTACAAGTCAGTCCATATGAAATCTTATATGGCAAACCGCATCAGGCCATGGTGGTTCCAGGGGAGGAACAACTGAAGGGTCCAACTGAGTTAAATCAATATCTTATTACTTTGGGAAAGGTTTTAGGGGAGCTACGAAGATCTGTGGTTTCTGCGACCACTTTAGGTCTAGACCACAAGGTCCATGTGCTTAATCTGGGAGACTGGGTATACGTTAAAACCTGGAATCAGGAACCTCTCCAGCCAAAGCGGCAGGGACCCTAGCAAGTCCTGTTAACAACATCACACACTTCTTTAAAGGTGGCTGGGCTTCCGGGTTGGATTCACTATACGCGAGTAATGAAGGCACCATGGGATCAGTGGACTGTTACTGCTGACGAACCTTTGAAGATAAAGATCAGTCAGGCTCAGCCAGCTCCAGGACTGAGCACATGACTTCTCCAAAGACTCACTCACAGGTTTTAATACTAACCATGATTATTTGTTTTAATCAGTTGAAAGTGTCTTGTACAGAAAACGAAGAAAATTTAATCCTATCTTTGGTTCAAGGTTTCAGGAAAATGCATAACCTGACCAGTATAACAGCTTGTTTGCCTCTTCTCCAAGCAGCTGGTCAGCCCACACCATGGGGAATAATTCCTGTGAATTTGACAATTCTAGAGGGATATGTGAATGTTTCTCAAGCTTTCATTGCAGCTCATGGATCTGACTATTTAGACGAAAGGAACAACTGCAGACAAAGAGGAAGTGATATACTTCAAGATGTGACACCTTGGTGACTAGGGGATAGTAGAACAGTTTTTGGAAAAGGGAAGAGGAACCAATGTCCAGAAGGATCTAGACCTCTAGATTCAGACTTTTTGAATTTTGCCATGGCAGCCTCAGGAGGACAGGCAACAGAATTATTGAATTTATGTGTCACTGAAAATCATACTGAAGATGTATCCTCGACCCCAGAATGTGCGGCTCTAAGAGAAAAAAGGAAAACCTGGACTGGGCCCTTGGAAGGGACCTGGAAATATCTGGGAAAATTAGATTGGTGCATGACCTGGGGAACTAGTCTTATGGTCAATATTAGCAGAACTGATTGGAGATGTAACCAACTTCTAACCAAAAGTCAAGTAGCTTTTCTGAATCGTACCCTCACTATAGGTGGGTGTAAAAATCTTTCATCCCCAGAATATTGCAAAGAGACTGTACCCTCTCCAGGATACACTGTGTGGGCAACTTTGGACGGACACTGGACCACACATTTAAAACTGAAATCAATTACAGAATCACACAGAATCACAGAATCATCTGGTTGGAAGAGACCTTTAAGATCATCAAGTCCAACCATTCACCCCGCACTGTCAGGGTCCCTAAACCATGTCCCTCAGCACCACATCCACACGGTTGTTAAACACCTCCAGGGATGGGGACTCCACCACCTCCCTGGGCAACCTGTTCCAATGCTTAATGACCCTCTGTGTAAAGAATTTTTTCCCGATATCCTACCTAAATTTCCCCTGATGCAACGTAAGGCTGTTTCCTCTCATCCTGTCATTCGTAACATGGGAGAAGAGACCAACCCCCACCTCCCTACAACCTCCTTTCAGGTAGTTGTAGAGAGCAATAAGGTCTCCCCTGAGCCTCCCTCTTCTCCAGACTAAACAATCCCAGTTCCCTCGGCCGCTCCTCATAAGTTCTGTAAACCCTTCACTAGTTTCTTTGCTCTTCTCCGAACCTTCTCCAGCACCTCAACGTCCTTCTTGAAGTGGGGGGCCCAAAACTGGACACAGTACTCAAGGTGTGGCCTCACCAGTGCCAACTAGAGGGGAACAATCACTTCCCTGCTCCTGCTGGCCACACCAGTGCTGATACAAGCCAGGATGACATTGGCCTTCTTGGCCACCTGGGTACACTGCTGGCTCATATTCAGTCAACTATCAACCAGCACCCCCAGGTCCTGTAACATTGCAGGGGGTTGTTGTGGCCCAAGTGCAGGACCCGGCACTTGGCGTTATTGAACTTCATACTATTGACCTCAGCCCACTGATCCTTCTGTAGAGCCTCCTGACCTTCAGGCAGATCGACACACACCCCCAACTTGGTGTCAACTGCAAACTTACTGAGGGTGCACTCAATCCCCTCATCCAGATCATTGATAAAGATGTTGAAGAGAACAGGCCCCAACACTGAGCCCTGAGGAACACCACTGGTGACTGGCCACCAGCTGGATTGAACTCCATTCCCCACCACTCTCTGGGCCTGGCCATCCAGCCAGTTTTTTATCCAGTGAAGTGTCCACCCATTCAGGCCATAGGCAGCCAGTTTCTCCAGGAGAATGCTGTGGGAAACAGTGTCAAAGGCCTTACCAAAGTCCAGGTAGACAACATCCACAGCTCTTCCCTCATCTACTAAATGGGTCACCTTGTCATAGAAGGAGATCAAGTTGGTCAAACAGGACCTGCCCTTCATAAACCCATGCTGACTGGGCCTGATCACCTGACTATCCTGTACATGCCACATGATGACACTCAGGATGATCTGCTCCATGATTTTCCCCGGCACCGAGGTCAGACTGACAGGCCTGTAGTTCCCTGGGTCCTCCTTCTGGCCTTTCTTGTAGATCGGCGTCACATTTGCCAACCTCCAGTCGAATGGGACTTCCCCCGTCAGCCAGGACAGCTGGTAAATGATGGAAAGTGGCTTGGCGATCACCCCTGCCAGCTCCCTCAGAACTCTTGGGTGGATCTCATCTGGCCCCATAGACTTCTGCATGTTTAAGCTGTGCAGCAGTTCACTTACCGTTTCCTCTTGGATTATGGGACCTTGATACTGCTCCCCATCTCTGCCATCTGGTTCTAGAGGCCAAGCACCCAGTGAGTTGGTCTGACCATTAAAGGCTGAGGCAAAGGCAGCATTCAGCACCTCGGCCTTTTCTTCATCTTTGGTCGCTATACTTCCCATTGCATCCAGCAGAGGATGGAGATTCTCCTTGACCCTCCTTTTGCTACTAATGTATTTAGAAACTTTTTTTATTATCCTTTATGGCAGTGGCACTGGGATTGTTAACCCTTTGCCCAATATGAAGAAAAAGCCCAATTGAAGCAAAATACTGGGGAAGAGTAAAAAGGAATCAGGAAGAAGAGAAATGGGCAGGTCCAACTACAGCTGTAGAAGTTGGATGAGGAATTCAGAACTTTTTAATGCCAGGTCTTAAATTAGACCATCAACATTGCTGCATACACATTCCAAATGTAACAGATGATTTACAAAACCAACTTGAAAAGATGAGACAAGTAACAGAAGACAGCAAAGCCATTAGAGATACAGTCGAAAACAACTGGCTGAACAAATTCTTACAAAGTGTGTGGGGCTGGTCACTGAAGGGATGGCTGGCCACCTTATTAGAAGGAGTAATATTGCTGCTCATTGTGATCGTAATAATGGCAGTCTGCATATGGTGTGCTAAACTAATAATTGTGAACAGTATATGGAAATAGTAAGATGCATTAGAGATGAAAATATTGAGATCTCTCTAAAAATTAGAGAAATCTCAAAAGGGGGGAAATGTTCTGTTCCCTTGTAAATACTAGTCTGTACAATAGAGAGACAAAACCCTTGGCGGTCTGGGAAAGGAATGAGAAGAATGTAAACTGCAGGTCCACGGTCTGGGAAAGCGACAGAAGATGACAAAACAGAAGAGAGAAGACAAGATAAGCTGTTTGAAGACTGGTTGAAACCAGCATAAATCACAACAAACTCTGATAACTTGGGTTTCTTTGCCAATTAGCCACCATATATAGGAGAAATCCCATGAAAATCTTCAAATGCTATTTCTTCTGAGACCAGTAGGATATGCCACACTCTGCAAAATAGTTCTTCTTAAGTTCAAGTCGCATGCGTAATAGCTATGCAAAATTATTAATCAATTTTTAGAAATAGAATGAATATGTATGATTATTTTGGGGAAAATAATGACTATGTCTGTAATGGGGTGATATAAGCTTTGGTTGGGGCAACATACAGTGCGCATGATTGGAGGAAAGATCCCCTGTGCACCCGGTGGTGGTAAATAAAGAAAATGTTGCTTCTTAATGCTACATTGGTATTAAGGAATTTTTCTTCCAATTTTCAGTAACAGTACCATCAATCTTGTGACAGAAGCTCATGTTCTAGTAACTGTGCTGTTTCTGTTTAATTGTGTGTATGTGTGAACCAAATATTGTCAGGCTGAAACTGTGTGTATTTTTATTTGTATTGTATTAGCAATTCATGATAGTAAGGTGAAACCAACAGTTATGGGCTGAGGATCTGTTATGCCAAGCATAACTATCTTTCTTTAAAGACATCCGTTCTCTGGGCTGGTAGTCAGCCTCATGAATTCCCAAGCTTGAATTGCTATGGCTCACAAATGGAAGGTTGGGTTTTGCAGAGGGAGGGAGAAGAACTGTAGAGATCAGTAAGCGAGAGTGAATATATAAGGATGGGCAGATATATTCTGTCTTTAAAGGTAAACTTGCTGGAGTTTTTTCAAAAAACTTTGGTTGGGGAAAAAGAAAAGCCACATGTCAACTTGTCATTTTATGTTTGCCCTTAAATGCCAGTCTGAAGCATATTTGCAACTGTGCGAAGGTTTGACTTGTATCATTTCCAATGGCTTTTGAAAGATTTCTGTGCTCTCAAAGAGTGCTGCGTTCATTTATAGCTATGGCATATATACAGGAATGGAGATGACCTTGATACATACTGCTGCACTGCAGGCATCTCCTTGCTTAAGTCAAGGTTCCCAATTTAAGAATTCAGTCAATCTTCTGATTATAAAGGCACATTGGGCGGCAGAAAAATTGTGGTTAATGTTTCCCAGGTTGCCATGACTTTTATGAGAGGCTATAGGAGTTGAGATGCTCAATTCCTTTTAAGAGAACATTTGAAAGTTTGGGACAGGATACATGAAGTATGGAGATGCTAATTACAGCTAATGACAGATGTGAAATGGAGCATGAGTAGTTGGTTGTTTACCTTAATATACAGTAACATGAATCAAAATGCCCCAAGTGGGGGGGTTTGTCAATGAAAACATTCTAGGAATTTGTCCTGGTTTAAACTCAGCTGGCAACTAAGTACCAGGCAGCTGCTGGATCTCTCTTACCCCTGTGGGTAGGAGAATGAATGGTAAAGACAGGTGGGTTAAGATAAGGAGAGTTTACTTGAAACAACACAAAGAGAGAGGAAAACAATGCACTGCTTAAAGCCCTGGTGTCAAGCCCAGAGGGGGGGGGGGGCGGCGGGATGGACAGACGGACAGGGAGCGGTGCCACTGTTTGAAACTTCTGTTGCCTGGCATGAGGTCAGTATGGTATCAAATATCCCCTTGGCTGGTTCGGTCTGGCTATCCCGGCTGTGGAAATTAACCCTATCCTAGCTGAACCCAGGACATTATCCACCCCTTATTCTATACCATCTACATCATGCCCAGAGCCACTACTTGACCTGTCCTATCATCATGGCTTGGCTTCGCGGACGAAGATTTGGGAAGGGCTTTGCCCACGCTTATTGCAAGCGCGTTGATGGCTGAAAAGGCCAATGCGGGATAGGCAAGACCGGTTGCAAAGAGCACACCGGAGGGTCTCTTTGGGTGGTATAGTCGAGGCACGGTTCTTTCTGCGCTGTCTTTTCTCCTCGAGCCTGATTCTACGCGTGCTCTCAAAGGAGACAGCAGCGTTATGTATGGTGTGTCTCCAAATCTCCCGATTGGAGGCCAGGGTGGACCACTGATGGTGGTCAATATGGCCTAGGCTGAGGTGTTGTTTCAGGGAGTCCTTATATCTCCTCTTTGGAGCTCTTCTCTTGCGGCAGCCGGTGGCAAGTTCACCATAGAACACGATCTTAGGGAGGCGGTGATCCGCCATCCTGGAGACGTGCCCTGCCCAACGCAGCTGCGTTTTCAGCAACATGGCCTCAATACTGGTGACGTCTGCCTGGTCAAGGACAGCAACGTTAGTCACGTAGTCAGTCCAGTGGATGTTTAGGATTGTGCGGAGGCAGCGCTGATGGAAGCGTTCGAGGAGTCGCAGATGGTGGCGGTAGATGACCCATGATTCAGACCCGTACAGAAGAGTAGGCAGTACCACGGCTCTGTAGACACTGATCTTTGTACTTTTCTTCAGGTGTTTATTGCACCAGACTTTTTTATGGAGTTTTCCGAAAGCTCTGTTTGCCTTTGCTATTCTGTTGTCTATCTCTTTGTCGATCGTGGCATCTGAGGAGATGATGCTACCCAGATAGCTGAACTGCTGGACTGACTGAAGCTCTGACTCGCCAATGGTGATGTGGGGATGATGGTAATCATCTTGTGGTGCTGGTTGGTAGAGAACTACTGTCTTCTTCAAGCTGACTTCCAGCCCAAAAAGCTCAGCCGCCTCTGCAAATCAGGATGTTAAGCGCTGCAGAGCTGCTTCTGTGTGGGCAACAAGGGCGGCATCGTCAGCAAAAAGCAGCTCGCGGACAAGGTGATTCAGGGTCTTGGTGTGGGCCTTCAGTCGCCTTAGGTTGAAAAGGCTCCCATCGGTACGATATCGGATATAAATGCCGTCTTGTTCGTCGAGGTCTGCCGTGGCCCTTTGGAGCATCATGCTGAAGAAAACTGTGAATAAAGTTGGTGCGAGAACGCAACCTTGTTTCACACCATTGGCTATTGGGAAGGGCTCAGAGAGTGCATCGCCATATCTGACTTGGCCGCGCTGCCCCTCATGTAACAGGATAATCATTGTGAGGAACTTGGGGGGACATCCTAATCGTTCCAGGATCTGCCACAGACCTTTTCTGCTCACAGTGTCAAAGGCTTTGGTGAGATCAACGAAAGTTACATAGAGACCCTTGTTCTGTTCCCTACACTTCTCTTGCAGTTGTCTGAGAACGAATACCATGTCTGTGGTACTTCTGTTGGCTCTGAAACCACACTGACTTTCAGGTAGAAGTTCTTCTGCGATAGCGGGTACCAATCTGTTCAATAGTATTCTTGCGAGGATTTTTCCAGCAATGGAGAGCAGAGTTATGCCTCGGTAGTTTGAGCAGTCTGACTTTACTCCTTTTTTCTTGTTCAGGGTGATGATGATTGCATCACGGAGATCTGGTGGTAGTTCGCCTTGTTCCCAACAGCGCACAACTAGCTCGTGAAATTTAGCATGGAGCGTTTGGCCTCCATGTTTCCAGATTTCAGGCGGGATTCCGTCGACCCCAGCTGCCTTGCCGGTTTTCATCTGCTGTATGGCCTTAAGGGTCTCTCCCATAGTAGGGGCTATATCCAATTCATTTTTCACCGTTTGTTTTGGGATGAGCTGGATTCCTGAGTCTTGGACTACACGGTTGGCACTGAAGAGAGTTTGAAAGTGTTCAGACCATCGATTCAGGATGGAGGTTTTACCTGAGAGAAGCGTTTGGCCATCTGCGCTGAGTAGGGGGCTTTGAACTTGGTGTGTGGGTCCGTACACTGCTTTCAGAGCCTCATAGAATCCTCTGTGGTCACCCAAATCTGCGCATAGTTGAGTCTTTTCTGCTAGGTTGAGCCACCACTTGTTCTGGATGTCTCGAAGTTTCTGTTGGAGTTTACTGCATGCAAGACGAAAGGCTGCTTTTCTTACATGGCAAGATGGCTGAGCGAGGTGTGCTTGGTGAGCAGATCTCTTCTTTGCCAGCAATTCCTGGATCTCTGGATTGTTTTCATCAAACCAGTCTTTGTTTTTCTTTGAGGAGAACCCTAAGGATTCTTCGGAGGACTGCAGGATGCTATTTTTAATATGTTGCCAAAGCACTTCAGGAGAAGAGTCTATGGGATGGTCTTCAAGCCTAGTTTGAAGGTTTGCCTGGAAGCTGTCTCTCACTGCAGCTGTTTGAAGATTGTTAACTTTGAGCCTCCTCCTCAGAATGCCGCCCCTCTTAGGTTTGGGCTTAAAGTGGAGGTTAAGTTTGCAGCGCACAAGGCGGTGGTCTGTTTGACATTCTGCACTAGGCATCACTCGGGTGTGACAGACATCGCGAACATTTCTCTGGCGCACTAAGATATAGTCAATGAGGTGCCAGTGTTTAGATCGAGGATGCATCCAGGTTGTCTTCAGGCTGTCTTTCTGCTGGAAGATAGTGTTGGTGATGGTAAGCTGCTGCTCAGCACAAAACTCTAGCAAGAGGCGACCGTTGTCATTGCAGTTTCCAACTCCATGCTTGCCTAGTACTCCTTTCCAGGCTTCAGAGTTCTTACCTACTCGGGCGTTGAAGTCACCAAGGATTATGATCTTATCATCCGCAGGAACCTTTTGAGTAAGGCGGCGCAGATCGGTGTAGAATTTGTCTTTTTCTGTAGGGTCAGCTTGGAGAGTTGGGGCATATATGCTGAAGAGAACAACATGTTGCTTGTTGTGTAGCGGGAGGCGTAAGGAGATAATGCGATCGGAATGACCTGTTGGCAAATTTTCAAGTTTAGAGGCGATGGAGTTTTTAATCATGAAGCCAACTCCGGAATGATGACTTTCGGTTTTGGGTCTGCCTGACCAATACAGTGTGTAGCTGGCACCATGTTCTTTAAGGCTGCCTTCCTCATGAAGGCGAACTTCACTGAGAGCAGCAATGTCGATGTTGAGTCGTGACAGTTCGTGAGCAATTATAGCAGAACGGCGTTCAGGACGCCCACTGTCTGCTGTATCGAGCATGGTTCTGATGTTCCAACATGCGAGTGTCAATCTGGACACACCTTTGGAGGCAGGTGTATGCCTTTGTCTCTTTGTCTTTGGTTGACCGCAACAGAAGATGCCTGTTGGCCGCGGCTAGCCAACCAGATTGGAAGGGGAGATGAGCTTTGGTTAGGCCACCTTTTCTAGGCCCCTCTCCATGTGGAGCAAGCAGTGCTCTCCTTGAAAAAGGCTGCTTGGTCATTCAGGATGCTGCCGAACGAGACTGTCATCTCCCGGGTCAGTCTCAAGCGACCAATGTCCTGAACCGCCTGCATGCAGGGTTGGGTCTGCGGCTTCCAGTGACATCTTTCCACCTGCCGTTTCGTCCCTTGCCTGTCGCTACAGGGCTTTGCAAACGTGAGTACACCCTTCAAGCCTGCGCGGTGGATTTTTTAGGTGAGGCGCAGCGTGCGCGAGACTGGCCCCACCCTTTACACCTGAGGTTCATCTGCCAGGGCCTAGCGAGCTTGGACGGTGACAGCGAAGTCCTCAGGTCGTAGATTTGGTTAGAGTATCCTTCTCTTAGATGGATGGCCTTACAGGGCTAATCGAGCTCCATCTGCCCGGGTTTGGAGTTAGAGTTGTCCTTCTCCTAGGATGGTTGCCCGAAGGCTAGTGAGCCCATCCTGCCCGTGGACACACTTTGTCTGACCCTTCAGTTGAGACCTGTCAGGCTTGGGAGACCCTACCGGAGGCATATGCCACCACCAGCATAGCTCTCAACTTCGCAAGGGCACGCAAGCTCTTTCCCCACGGCAAGGGGGTGCCCATGAAAGAGACTCGTCCGCAATAAGTGAGCTATCATCTTACAGTCATGAGGACACAATACGTACATTTCAAACACCGTTTTAAGTAAGCTCATCGCATGTGGGGATTTGACCCCATAGTCTTTGACCGTGCGTCGGAGTTCTTCCACGATACCAAAGCTGATAGGCTCCCACCTCGGTCGCTGATTTGCTTCAGAGGTTACCAGGCATACGGTGAGGTCCTTTAAGAAGCCCAAATCACCCTCTTTTACTGCCTGTTGCAAATGTTGAGCCATGCTTTGCGAGGGTCTGGCGGATACAGATCTGGCTCCTTTTCTGGGTCTGCCGGCCCGAGATCTAAAGGATCCTCCTCCTCCTCATAGACCGAAAATAAATCAGGGTATTCAGGTGGAGCCGAAGGCTCACAGGGCTGGAAGGGTCGAGTCGGGGGGGGCAAGGGATCCGTGGGCGCCCGGGCCGCTTCTCCTATTTCTGCCGCTTGCTTCGAGTCGGGGGGGTCACGGGGTGGGGGGGTGAGGGATCCGTGGGTGCCGCTTTGTCTTTTTCTGCCGCTTTGCTGCCTACATGAGCTTTCCAGGTTTCAAACAGTGTGCGCCACAGCCCCCAGCGCGGCCTCCATCTCCACCACAGTTTTCCTTTCTGCTCTCACACTCTTAACTACTTCAGTCATTAGTTTCCATGTAATTGCCAGCCCTTCTGCGTTTTTATCTCTGCGCGAGACTGCCTCCCACAACAGTTTGCCCGCTTCGTCCCACACGGCAGGGTCGAATGCCTTTGATGTTTCTGCTGGCAAGCCTTGCGTCCGGAGCCACTGTAACAGGCGCCGGACGGCATGTTCTTCGTATTTAATCCCTCTCTTAGAGAGGATATGCAGCAGGAGTTTGGCTATCGCCGCTTCTTCTGGAGTCGATGAAGCCTGCCCCATACCGCGCCTCAGGTGCTCACCTTTTTTAAGGTCCTTGCAAATATCCCCAGCACTGCTTCGTGTCGGTCGCTGATCCTCAGCACCGCTTCGTGTCGGTTGCTGATCCCCTGTGCCGATGTGGCAGCTCCCATGACTGCTTTAAATGCGGACGTCCTCCTGCCTCTCTTGGGCAGCCTGAGGCCATTCACTTAATGGCTACCTCAGCAGCAGTCCTTCCCCGGCCTTCTCACAGCGCATATCTATCCTTACCGGATCCGTGGGACAGCTGTCGTCTTCTGCTCACCGCAGCTTTAGAATCCTCATAGAGATTCTCCTGGACGAGCCCCCAATTGTCGCTGCGGTTTACACAATCCTCATGCCGGAACGGAGCAGACTCAGACGCCAATATGGTGTGCAGAAAGCTCCGTTTATTAAGTGCGACAGAGTTATATTTATAGGCACAGAGTTTCCGTACATGCACTGATCACGCGCTTCAAGGTTACAGTTAATTGGCTCATTAGTGAAATTCATGTGCCTATTCTAACACTATAATTGGCTAGTTAGCTTCACTCTGAGTACATGTCCGTACTTGTCCGTTCATGTCCAGCCTTGTTTACAAATCTGACAGCAACAAGTCCTGCTGCTCCTTAAAGTCTCCCACACCACCCTGGTACGGCCCTCAGATTGTGAACCATTACTGACTTTTCAGGTAGGTAGTGATGAACACCAAACAAGAAATCAAGAAAGACTTCAGGGCCCTAGGATAACTGGTGAAGGGATCAGGAGGACAAGTGGTGTTCTCCTCCATCCCTCTAGTTGCAGGGAATGATGAGGGAAGAAACAGGAAGATCCACCAGGTCAATACCTGGCTCCGAGCCTGGTGTCACAGACAGGACTTTGGGTTTTTTGATCATGGGCTGATTTACACCACACCAGGCTTGCTGGCATCAGACATTGTGCACCTGTCTCAAAGGGGGAAGAGGATCCTTGCTCAGGAGTTGGCAGGGCTCATTGAAAGAGCTTTAAACTAGATCTGAAGGGGGAAAGGGATAAAATCAGGCTCGTTGGAACTAAGCCTGAGAGCTGCACATCAACATTAGTGGGACAGTGTGCTAGCGAGCACCTTAGGTCTGCCACAGCAGTGGAGATAGAGGGCAGTGAGTGTAGTGATAGTATAGGCACAAGGGATACTGGTGTGCTAGGAATCAAGGCAGCTCCTGGGAATGGTCAGGCGGGAATTAGGCCTTCTCCCCCTAAAAAACAGGTAACAGTAGCCCAACTGAGGTGCATCTACGCCAATGCTCACAGCATGGACAACAAACAGGAGCTGGAAGCCATTGTGCAGCAGGAAAACTATGATATAGCTGCCATCACAAAGACATGGTGGGATGACTCACATAGCTGGAGTGCTGCATTGGATGGCTACAAACTCTACAGGAGGGACAGGCCAGGCAGGAGAGGAGGGGGGGTGGCCCTGTATGTTAGGGAGGTTTTTGATTGTCTAGAGCTCAAGAATGGTGATGAAAGGGTAGAACATTTAGGGATTAAAATCAGGGGGAAGGCCAACAAGGCAGACATTACAGTGGGACTCTGTTCTAGAGCACCCAACCAGGATCAAGAGGCAGAGGAAGTATTCTATAAGGACCTGGGAGAAGCCTAACGATCACTGCCACTCATTCTTCTGGGGGACTTCAATTTACCAGATGTCTGCTGGAAATACAACACAGCAGTGAAGAAACAGTCTGGGTGGTTCCTAGAGTGCGTGGAAGACAACTTCCTCACACAGCTGATGAGGGAACCAACCAGAGAAGACTCCCTGCTGGACCTGTTGTTCACCAACAGAGAAGGACTTGTGGGTGATGTGAAGGTTGGAGGCCATCTTGGCCACAGTGATCATGAGATGGTAGAGTTTTCTATTCTTGAGGCAGTAGGGAAGGGGGTCAGTAGAACTGCCACCTTGGACTTCCGGAGGGCAGACTTTGACCTTTTTAGGAGACTAGTTGGCAGGGTCCCTTGGGAGGCAGCCCAGAAGGGCAAAGGGGTCCAGGAAGGCTGGACTTTCCTCAAGAAGGAAATCCTCAAAGCTCAGGAGCAGGACATCTTGGTGAGCCGTAAGACAAGCCAGAGGGGTAGAAGACCGTCCTGGCTGAATAGAGAGCTTTGGCTGGAACTCAGGAAGAAAAAGAAAGTCTATGGCCTATGGAAGAAGGGGCAGGTCACTCAGGAAGACTACAAGGATTTTGCGAGGCTGTGCAGGGAGAAGATTAGAAAGGCTAAAGCCCAGCTAGAACTTAATCTGGCCACCGCCATATGGGACAACAAAAAATGTTTCTATAAATACATTAACAGCAAAAGGAGAGCTGAGGAGAGTCTCCATCCTTTGCTGGATGTGGAGGGAAACATAGTGACCCAGGATGAGGAAAAGGCTGAGGTACTGAATGACATCTTTGCCTCAGTCTTTAATGGTCAGACCAACTCACTGAGTGCTCAGCCTCTTGAATCAGAAGGCAGAGATGGGGAGCAGAATCAAGGCCCCATAATCCAAGAGGAAACAGTAAATGAACTGCTGCACAACTTCGATGTGCACAAGTCTATGGGGCCAGATGAGATCCACCCAAGGATTCTGAGGGCGCTGGCAGAAGTGCTCACCAAGCCACTTTCCATCATTTACAAGCAGTCCTGGCTAATGGGGGAGGTACCAACCGACAGGAGGTTAGCCAATGTGACACCCACCTAAAAGAAGGGCCGGAAGGAGGACCTGGGGAACTACAGGCCTGTCAGTCTGACCTCGGTGGCAGAGGAAGGTTACGGAGCAGATCATCTTGAGTGCCATCACATGGCATGTAGAGGATAACCAGGTGATCAGGCCCAGTCAGCATGGGTTTATGAAAGGCAGGTCCTGTCTGACCAACCTGATCTCCTTCTATGACAAGGTGACCCGTTTAGTGGATGAGGGAAGAGCTGTGGATATTGTCTACCTGGACTTTAGTAAGGCCTTTGACACCGTTTCTCACAGCATTCTCCTGGAGAAACTGGCTGCTCATGGCTTGGATGAGTGTACTCTCTGCTGGATCAAAAACTGGCTGGATGGCCAGGCCCAGAGATTGGTGGTGAATGGAGTCAAATCCAGCTGGCAGCTGGTCACCAATGGTGTTCCCCAGGGCTCAGTATTGGGGCCTGTTCTCTTCAACATCTTTATGAATGATCTGGATGAGGGGATTGAGTGCACCCTCAAGAAGTTTGCAGATGACACCAAGTTAGGTGGGTGTGTCAATCTGTTTGAAGGTCAGGAGGCTCTATAGAGGGATCTGGACAGGCTAGATCGATGGGCCGAGGACAATTGTATGAATTTCAACAAGACCAAGCGCCAGGACCTGCACTTGGGCCACAAAAACCCCCTGCAACATTACTACAGGCTTGGGGAGGAGTGGCTGGAAAGCTGCCCAGCAGAAAAAGACCTGGGGGTGTTGGTCGACAGCTGGCTGAAGACGAGCCAGCAGTGTGCCCGGTGGCCAAGAAGGCCAATGGCATCTTGGCTTGTATCAGAAATAGTGTGGCCAGCAGGAGGAGGGCAGTGATTGTCCCCCTGTACTCGACACTGGTGAGGCCGCACCTTGAGTACTGTGTCAAGTTTTGGGCCCCTCACTTCAAGAAGGACATTGAGGTGCTGGAGTGTGTCCAGAGAAGGGCAATGAAGCTGGTGAAGGGTCTAGAGAACAAGTCTTATGAGGAGTGGCTAAGGCAATTGAAGTTGTTTAGCCTCGAAAGGAGGCTGAGGGGAGACCTTATTGCTCTTTACAACTACCTGAATGGAGGTTGAACAAGAAATTCAGTTTAATTTGTATTTCAGTTCAGCTAATTAAAGAAAACCCATTTTAAATATCTGCCAAGAGTTAGGGCTGAGCTGGCCACTAGATGAATGCCAGATGCTCTCTATTAACCCCTCTCCCTTCCCAAAGGGGAAAAGGAATAAGGGAGAGAGATTTATGGATTGGAAAATAATATGTAATTTTGAGGGAGGCTCAATCTCTTTTTTGCTTCTCTATTAGGGTAGAGCTTTCTGCTCTACAACAATATTTGGATTTTTTTTTTTTTTTTTTTGTATTTACATACTCAAGGGATTTTACAGATATGGAAACACGTGGTGGGAATTTCTTCTGTGCTCAACTGGATGGTTCAGCTCTGTTCCTGGAGGGAGTGAATTTTTACTGTTGACGTAATTCTGCTCCCATTGAAGTTGGCACTGAGTGGTTTTAGAGGTTTTCAGCCTCAAAGCATTACTATTCTTTGTTGAATCCATATTTTAGAAGGAGAGCTGAAGTGCAGCTCTTTTGGATGGAATAGGGAAGGCTTAAGCCTGTGTCCTGGTTTAAAATAAAACCAGCTTTACTTGTTTTTGATAGACATTTCAAACGACCAATCGTGATGTATTCCTCCCATTTACGTTCGCACATCTCATTGGGTGTGAAAACTTTGGCAGGTTCTCTGTCCCTTTAAGAACCGCGGGGGATGGGGGTCTCACCCCTTTTCGGATCTGCCAGCCCCAGACTCGTCCCTGCTTTTTCCCTGCCGCGATCCTACTGCCAGTGTGCTCCGGAGCCACTGTTCCTTTGCTGCCGGGATCCTCACTGCTCCGTTCCACCGCCACTGCGATCTCTGTGCTGCACGGGACTTTCCCCATCACTACTGCTGCTGTTGCTGCTGCCTCCTGCCTGCACATGGACTTGCCGCGGCTCAGCTCTGCTCGCCCCGTTTGCTTCAGCTGCCGTTCCTGCTTCTGTTTCTTAACACCCACGACCCGACCGCTGTTGCTCGACTTGGCTCCTGCCTGCACGTGGACTCGCCGTGACTACCGCTGTGGCTCGGCTCTGCTCCTGGGAATCTGCCAACCACATGGTCACCACCATTTTGAACTGCTTGGTACTTTTTTTTCTTTTGCTTTTGTTTCCCTAACCACGGTTTAACCCTCTGCTACACCAGCTTTCCAATCCCATATAAACCTGTTAATAGCTCATTTGTTTTTCTGTATATAATATTTTTCCAGTGTTATTAAACTTGTTTTAGTTTCCCAAACTTAAGAGGTCTCACAAACTTTTCTTTCTTTCTTCTTACCTCTTCTCAACCCTTTTTCCGGGAATGGGAGGGAGACTAATCAGAGAGAGAAAGAACTCATCCTGTAATTGGCAAACCTCAGCCAACCAACCAGTGACAGCCTGGTACTCAGAATACGTTAATTAACTGACTCTCCAAAAAAGTGGCCTGGGAACCCAGATAGAGGAACCTTCCACTCTGCATTAGAATTTTGTCAGAACTTCCAAAATTCATACTTTTTGGCCTCATGTCCTGTCTCTGCTTTCTGCATTTGTGCAGACTTATCGTACAGATTGAGTTCACAAACTGGGGAATGATAAACCAGAGCAAAGGTGAAATATAAAAATACAAACTTGTACAGTTTTTCCTGGGAAAAAAATTCCCTTCAAAAATTTGTTTCCTGCTTGAGAACATTTAATGTAAAATTTTGGATGTCATATATCTGCTACATTAATTATTATCAGGTGGAGAACGGAGTTTTTTTGAAAATGAACAACTGTTAGAGTACTGATTGGAAAGAGCAAAAGAGGTATGTAATGTTTACTCATAACTAATTAGAGCCAGTGCTCTTAGATTGGCACAGCACAATAAAATGATGGTTCTCTATTAAAAGGAAGGTCTTACATCTCTATTCTGACTTGGAAAGACTATACTGTAGGGGTTCTTAGTTGGAAACTGTCCCTTCCTGTATCTTGTCCTTTAACTTGTAAGCAGGGCATAGTGTTTTGCTAACTATTAAGGTAAGACTATAAACACTTATTTAATATTTTCATATTTTTGTGTGCTTATGACAAAGGCCTGGTTTTGTCCAAGGATTTCCTTTCAGGCTATTGCAAATGCTGACATTTTAATAAATTTTAACTTGCTGTAATAAACCTGTGGGTGGATTTTACTTGGTCTGTCTGTCCAGACTGCAGTGTCTCAGAGTGAAGGCAATTGCCTCACAAGGTCACTGCTGCCTTTCAATTTATGCTTGGTAATGCCCTTTTAACTTAATATACTCCTTCACACAAGCTGGTAGTGATGGATGTTCATTCAGACAACCTAATGGCCTATGTTAACTATAGAAGAGTCTTTATATCAATATTCTGCAGCTGGGACCCATCATGATGGACTATCAAACTGCTTTGCACCACATCTAGGACCATTTTATGCAAATAATAGCTGTAACACCATTGCTATACTTTATGGTGTCAAGCAGGACTATAAAAGATCATTTCCATGGGTCAAGAGGAAGTCGATCTTTGTAGCTTGATATATCAGAGGTCATTTCCCTCTGTCAGCTGTTGCTACCTTCAACAGTACTAAACCCACTGCATAATGACCTCAGCTCTTAAGGAATCTCAGCCATAGATGGAAGGTCTGCTGGGACATCCTCATTGGCATTTCAAGTATGGCGAGAGTATTCTGAAGTCAGCATCTTCATGGTGGGCTTCAAAAGGTAACAGCTGGCTTACTCCTGGGGAATGGGAGACTGCTATTTGCTCCATGCCTGCTCCTATTCCTTGATGCCCCTCAAGTAACAATCATGCCAAGGAATGCCAAGAAGAGTTACATGTAAGCAGACATTTCAATGCAATCCCATTAAAGATAGGCTGACTCACTTCATCTTGTCAAAGAAGAAGTTTCACATAAGAAGAAATAAAAGCTTTTTAGAAAAGTCTCTTTTATTTTGTAGTGATGCTGTTCTTCAGAACAAAGACTGGGGCATCTCAGTCAGCGAAGAACGCAACAGCAGCAATGGTAAGTTCTGTGGCTGAGTGATGGATTGAGGCGGACAGGGGGTTCCTGGAGCCAGGGAAACCTGAGGAAGAGCAGAGAGACTGATGTGGCTGGGAACAGTGCTGGGGCAACTGCGGGAGGAGAGCTGTGACCAGGGCAGGCAAACAGGGCATGGTGCAGCAGTTTGCGCAGGAGTTTGCATAGGAGGGCACACAGGGATGGCCCTGCATTCTGTCTGTAGGTCCACAGCCCAGGGGAGTGCTCTAGAGTTCTGCCAAAATGGTGGGCACTTGTCTAAGAGCTAAAACCAGTGTTCCTATGGAGAAAACCCCTGAGCAGTCTGACATATCCACTCAGACAGACCTGGACAGGAAGGATACTTCAGTACAGGTGGTAGGTTGCAGCGAGTGCCCAGACCCTCCTCCTGATGTAAAGGTAAGTACCTGCAAAAGGTGTGTGCAGGTTGATGATATGTTACATCAGGAGGCTGGGTTGCAAAAAAACCAGTCATAAGGCTATGCAGCGTTAGAAGAGCCAAGATGGAGATAGGTGGTTTCAAAACCATGTTCCTGTAGCAGACACCACTGAGAAAGAGGCACCTTGGACCCTGGTGACCCAAAAAAGCAGAACTCTGCTTCATCCTCCACCCTCTAACATCACCACCAAAACCAGATAAAAAGCTTTAACATCTATTGACACCCACAAGCGAGCTCTACATGAAGAAAATTCACCAGCAGTACGTAGTGGAGACTGTAAAAAGAAATGTGTGCTCATAGTGGGTGACTCTGTTAAAGGGCACTGAAGCATCCATCTGCTGACCTGACAGGGAGTCAGGAGAGCTATGCTGCCTCCCAGGAGTTAAGATTCAAGACATTGCTGAGAGGGTGCCACAACTTGTCAAGAGCTCAGACTACTATCCACTGTTACTCTTCTATGTGGGCATGAATGACACTGTGAGCCAGAACCTGGGCAGAATCAAGGAAGACTATAAAGCCCTGAGGGTACAAGTGAAAAACATTGGTGCCCAAGTTATCTTTTCCTCCATTTTACCAGTTAGAGGAAAGGGGGCAGCCAGAAATAGATGAATAATGCATATCAAATTCTGGATACGTGGCTGGTGCTGTCATTAAGGTTTTGGGTTTTATGACAATGGGACATTCTTTGATGATTATAACCTGTTAGGGAGGGATGAAATACACCTGTGTCAAAGAGGCAAGGGAATCTTTGGCAGCAGGCTGGCCAACTTGGTGAGGCAGGCTTTAAACTGAAGGACTCAGGGGGCAAGGTCCAAGATGGCAATGCTCATGCCACTGCATCTGTCTTGTCCCACTTGGTGGGTGACAAGGGAGGTGAATCTTTGTGATCCCCTGAAAGGTGTTACCGACTAAGCAGCCAATCTCTGCTTGGCAGAACCACAGAGTCGCCAGAGTCATGACAATGACTCAGAGGAACAATGCAACAAAACTTTATTAAAACTAATGGGCTGAACTACAATGGCTATGTAGGTATCGGATAAAATATTTTGGCATTAAAAAATGATTTTAACAACGATGGTTTGGCATTAGAAAATATAACACTGTTTGGTGTAGAAAAATAGAGAAGATAGAAGGAGAGAGAAAAGAAAGAAAAGAAGAAAAGTAAGGGGATAGAAACTCAACACCCTTGGAATCATCTCCAGCGATGCTTGTCCTTGTCCAGCAGGGTCCACTGTCGCTCTCGGGATCCTCCGGCAGTGGGCACACACCGCAGCACCCTGGGGCTACGCTTTTATAGATTCCAGTTCCTCAGCTGAGTGCGCGCAGTTGCTCTCTTGGACGATTCCAGAAATGGGTCTGGGGTCCGGACATGAGCAGTTACTCTCCCAGAGGATTCTGGAAATGAGGCCGGGGTTCCAGGTGGTTGGTTTGCCCCCTCCCCTGCTGTGACCACATTCCTGCACTTGAGCGGTTGGACCGCCTCGGAAACTGGGGAGTCAGCATAGCAACAGGCACTGCCCTGCCCCCAGGGCAGAGGAGCCAGCTCAGGGTCAGGGGCTACCCCATCTTTCCCTATAGCCAATTGGTAATTCTAACCATAACAAAGTAGCAAGTGTCCAAAAGAAAAGCAATTGTTTAAGGCATGATGTCTAAAATCAGTCCATCACACCACCCCATGACTTAAACATCCAACTGGGGAATAAGCCAGGCCAACCATAGAAGCAACAAATGTTCCTTAGCTGCCTTCCAAGGGTGTGTATGACTATGGTGGATCCTCTTGCACCCCTCCAGGGAAACTTTCTTGCTCGATTACCTCTCTGAAATGCATGTACACCAATGCATGTGGCAAGGAGAATAAACAGGAAGAACTAGAGATCTGGGTGCAGTCACAGGGCTATGATCTCATTGCAATTACAGAGACATGGTGGGATGGCTTGCATGACTGGAATGCTGTCATGGATGGCTACGTACTTTTTAGGAGAGACAGACCAGCAAGTCGAGGTGGTGGAGTTGTTCTTTATGTGAGAGAGCAACTGGAATGTATCGAGCTCTGCCTAGGGGGCGATGAAGAATGAGTCAAGAGCCTATGGATAAGAATTAAGGGGTAGGCTAATATGAGTGACACTGTTGTGAGTGTTTACTACAGGCCACCTGATCAGGAAGAGGAAGTCAATGAGGCCTACAGACAGCTGAAAGTATCCTCATGATCACAGGCCCTGGTTCTCATGGGAGACTTCAGCCACCCTGATATTTGCTGGAAAGGCAACACAGCCAGGCACACACAGTCCAGGAGGTTCCTGCAGTGCAGCAGTGACTTTCTGACTCAGGTGGTGGAGGAGCCAACGAGGAGAGGTGTGCTTCTGGACCTTGTACTAATGAACAAAGAAGGTCTGGTTGGAGATGTGAAGGTTGGAGGCACCCTTGGCTGCAGTGACCATGAGATTGTGGAGATCAAGATCATGCAAGGAAGAAGCAGGGCAATAAGTAGGATTAGAACCCTGGACTTCAGGAGAGCTAACTTTGACCTCTTCAAAGACCTACTCAGAAGAATCCTATGGGTTTGGGCTCTAGAAGGCAGGGGGCGCCAAGAGAGCTGATTAATATTCAAGCACCACTTGCTCCAAGCTCAAGATCGGTGCATCCCTATAAGTAGAAAATCAAGTAGAGGAGGCAGGAGAACTGCATGGATGAGCAAGGAGCTTCTGGAAAAACTCAAATGGAAGAAGGAAGTTTACAGAATGTGGAAAAAGGGACTGGCCACTTGGGAGGAATATAGGAATGTAGGGATGCAATGAGGAAGTCTAAGGCCCTCTTGGAATTAATCTGGCAAAGGATGTAAAAGACAACAAGAAAGACTTCTTCAGGTACATCAGCAGCAAAAGAAAGACTAGGGAAAATGTGGGCCTGCTGCTGAATGAGGTGGGTGCCCTGATGAAGGAGGATACAGAGAAGATGGAGTTACTGAATGCCACCTTTGCTTCAGTCTTCACTGCTAAGAACAGCCCTCAGGAATCCCAGTCTCTGAAGGTCAGAGAGAAAGTCTGGAGGAAGGAAGGCTCTCCCTTGATCAAGGAGGAATTGGTTAGAGATCATTTAGGCAAGCTGGACACCCACAAATCCTTGGGCCCTGATGGGATGGAACCATGAGTGCTGAAGGAGCTGGCTGATGTTATTGCTAGGCCACTCTCCATCATTTTTGAAAGGTCATGGAGAACAAGACAGGTGCCTGAGGACTGGGGGAAAGCCAATGTCACTGCAGTCTTCAAAAAGGGCAAGAAGGAGGACTCAGGAGACTACAGGCCAATCAGCCTCACCTGGAAAGGTGATGGAACAGCTCATTCTGGAGGTCATCTCTCAGCATGTGGAGGAAAAAAAGGTTATCGGGAGTAGTCAGCATGGATTCACCAAGGGGAAATCATGCTCGACCAATCTGATAGCCTTCTATGATGGCATGACTGGCTGGGTAGATGAGGGGAGAGCAGTGGATGTTCTCTACTTTGACTTCAGCAAGGCTGTTGACACTGTCTCCCATAACATCCTCATAGGTAAGCTTAGGAAGTGTAGGTTAGATGAGACAGTGAGGTGGATTGAGAACTGGCTGAACGACAGAACTCAAACGGTTATGATCAGTGGTGCAGAGTCTAGTTGGAGGCTTGTAGCTAGCAGTTCCCCAGGGGTCAGTACTGGGTCCAGTCTTATTCAACATATTCATCAATGGCCTGGATGAAGGGATGGAGTGTACCCTCAGCAAGTTTGCTGATGATACAAAACTGGAAAGAGTAACTGATATGCCAGAGGGCTGTGCTACCATTCAGTGAGACCTGGACAGGCTGGAGAGTTGGGCAGAGAGGAACCTAATGAAGGTCAACAAGGGCAAGTGTAGGGTCCTGCACCTGGGGAGGAATAACCCCATGCACCAGTACAAGTTAGGGGTTGACCTGCTGGAAAGCAGCTCTGCGGAGAAGGACCTGAGAGTCCTGGTGGACAAGTGAACCATGAGCCAGCATGTGCCCTTGTGGCCAAGAAGGCCAATAGTATCCTGGGTTGCATTAAGAAGAGTGTGGCCAGCAGGTCGAGGGAGGTTCTCCCCCTCTACTCTGCCCTAGTGAGACCACGTCTGGAGTATTGTGTCCAGTTCTGGGCTCCTCAGTTCAAGAGAGACAGGGAACTACTGGAAAGAGTCCAACAGAGGGCTATAAAGATGATTAGAGGACTGAAGATTCTCTCTTATGAGGAAAGGTTGAGGGACCTGGATCTGTTTAGCCTGGAGAAGAGAAGACTGAGAGGGGATCTTATCAATGCTTATAAACATCTAAAGGGTGGGTGTCAAGAGGATGGGGCCAATCTCTTTTCAGTGATGCCCAGTGATAGGACAAGGGTCAACGAGCACAAACTGGAACACAGGAAGTTTCACCTAAACATAAGGAAAAACTTCTTTGAGGGTGACGGAGCACTGGCTGCCCAGAAAGGTTGTGGAGGGTCATTCTCTGGAGACTTTCAAAACCCACCTGGACGCCATCCTGTGCGACCTGCTCTAGGTGGACCTGCTCTAGGTGAACCTGCTCTAGCAGGGAGGTTGAACTAGATGATCTCCAGAGGTCCCTTCCAACCCCTACCATTCTGTGATTCTGTGATTCTGTGGGGCAGATTAGAGGTCAATCAGCCAGAGCCATGGGGATGCCCAGAGCTAGCCTCAGGATACTCCCTACAAGTGTAAGATCAAAAAGGCAAGCACATGAAAACTACTGTTTACTTTTTATGAATTATTTCCCAGAGATGGGATCATTAGCAAAATCTAAATGCCAGCTGGCTCTTAGTGCAAGGACACTCCTGAGAAAGAATTCACTTGGGCATACCCTTTCACTCTTTTAAAGTCAAAAGATTATCTGGTTTTGCTTTTGTGGGATTTTTGTACTATTTAAATAACTTTCTGGTTGTATGTTTTTCCCCCAAACACTGTCCCTACTTCTGCACATGCTTTGAATTCTTAAATTTTGTCAATTTTTTAATTTGTTTGTGCAGCAAAGGTATTTTGAAACCTACATTCATACCCCAGGAACTCTGCAGGAGACACTTTCAGAAGGAAGTAAAAATTTCTGATAATCTTTCTGAGTGAACAGTGGCTATTACTTAAAATTCATCACTGGCCAATGGGTACTACAGTTATCCCTACTGTAAATACAGGGGAAAGGTGATATTTGTTGTCATGGTGAGGTACATGTTGGCAAATGCTGATTCAATGTCTACTCCTGCGGTAATCTTCACACATCGAACTCTACACATTCTTATCCATATAAGTATCTGGCTTCTGTTTGATCACAGTAATCAGGGCTATTTAGGAGGGTCACGGTGTATTTGCCTTTTTGTCTTGTGTCTGGAGCTATGAAAACATGACTTTGGAGAAGATATTGATTGAATTCTAGAGAGGCTGGCAGTAGCCAGGAACATGTGTAGCTCCTGATATGCTAAACTTGTGATTCCAAGTAGAAAACTGTTTGCTTTTAAATTAACTTTGAAAAAGTTACTTTGGAGGGCCAAATACATGGTGGATTTTGCTCTTTAATGAAAATCAATAAGAACTTCCCTCTTACCATCCAACACGTTACTACCCTTAATGTGAAATAATCAAATGCTGCCCAGAGTAGGAATGAAACTAAACTTGGCTGATAACTAAAATCCCTTATAGCTATTTTTGTATGTTCTTAAAATGTGTGCTGTGAGATTAGGCAGTTGTCTTTTTTCTCCTCTCTGCTATTTTTCTTTAAAAGTTTTGTATAAAAAAGGTTCTTTTGTATCCCTCTCCTATGATAAGGTTGGGGGGCAGAAAATCCAATGTTATGTTCTTTTATTTAAATCCTTATTCTTCCTAATCTGGCTAGACACTTTGGATAAGTGTGGTTTTACTTATTTGGCATGATGTTTTCTCAGCATCATTGTTTTTTTGGCATTCATCTTGACAGCAGTAGCTAGAGAACTTCTTGCTAGTGTTTAAAAGGATAAACTGAACATCTCCCTTTCCATCTTTTTCTCTTGCTGTTGGATAGAGCTCAGGAAATTTTTTAATCCTTGCAATGCAGTGAGAGTGCAAAGGAAATGTGTATGGATGAGTGGGGTTGCTGGGTCCTCCAAGATAGGGGTCTGCAAGTGACCATCTGCGGGAGTTGGTCTGGGGTTTAGTACAGCAACATTGAGAAATTTGAGGCACAGATACTATAAAAATAAGTTGGTTGGTGCTAGGCACAGTTTAGGCTTGTACTGAGCTGCACCCAGTCTCAAGTTTTCCACCATACATCTTAGACTTTTTAGGCTAGATTGGCAGTAGATAGAGGATCTGTACTCCTCCCTTCAGTCATGAAGCCATGCTCACAGGTTCATGAGATGTCAGAGGGCAATTGATTCAGAGCCAGGCTGTGGCATACTTGCTGTGCATTTCTTGCAGACTTTACACTGAGGCAGAATCAGATATCTAATTATGCTGTTCATCATGGTTATCTTTGTTGTTGATATCTTCTTGTCCTTCTTGTCGTCATCATGGAAAACAGGGATTCTAAGATAATTTTATTGCATTTGTGCTTCAGAGACTGTTATATCCCCCCTCTAATGTGCTGCAAATGTCCTTAAACCTTTTCTCTGAAGTTGTACATCTTGAAGCCAATACCCAAATCTGGATTGGTTTCTAGAGCAGGTCTCCCCAGTGCTGTTAGGATAGAAGAATGGTGGGGTTCCCTTCTCCACCCAATTGCTAAGGAGTGCAAGGTACATCTGTCAACTGATAGCTGTTAAATTAACATTTCCATTTCCCTGCATGTAGCCTTATCTTTACAGACAGGTGTATATGTGTTGGGTGAAGGGCTATTTTTGGCTATACTGTAGGAGAGCCTGAAGGTAATGAGTTGTGCACAGTAAATCTTGCTTACTCCATAATTTCCACTACATTTCAAATTAAGGGCCTAAATTAGGGTTACTGATACACTTGTTCTTTTGCTATGTCCTAATTTTGGTTTTAAAGCACATAGCGAAGGACTTTAATATATTTTAGATTCAGTGCTTGTAAGTTATACTAAAATCCCTAAGGGAGACAAAATAACTTATTAAAACCTTGCAAATGTTTTTGACTGCTGCATTCTATTATTTTCTATTCCAGTGGTAGCATACAGCCTCTGCTTGCTGATAGGTGGAGGAATGCAAACCTCCAGGGCCCATTAGACTTAACTTGTTTACTGCATTGGTATCTATATATTAAATGACAAGAGAGTTCAGGTTATTGAATAATTTAAAATTCAGTTCTAATTGGTGTCATATGACCTGGAAAAGGCCATGGATGATACCAGGAGCATGCTGTGAAATTCTTATAAATAATTCATAAATTAAATCATTCATTTGCCTGGATGTCTTGTTAAATGCAGAAGTTTGTAAGTAATAACTGATGATATAACACCTGTAAGTATTTAGTTCATAT